>JAECUM010037165.1:0-41211 GCA_016617855.1 Megalonaias nervosa
TTTGTCAATACCAGTCAATGTTCCTGGTTTGGAATTTTTATTTAACATGACAATATTATTTCCAGTGTGAAGTCGGACAGGGTCACGTTTGTCATGGATAACCCAAGTGTCGTCGTCTGTCTCTACAATATATTTTATTAGAATAAAATATCTTTGATTGTCGAGATAGTTAATAATCTTCCTTCCTCGCTCGTCGTTCATTCTAGTATTGATAACATTCATGATTCTGAATGTTGACCACACATGAACCGCACCATCGTCGCGAAATTCCTTCTTGGCTTCACGGATACGATTAGTTCTGTCCCTATTCGTTAAAGCCAGATCTTGCATCGAAAAACTAAATTTAGGTTTTGGCAGTTTGTCAAGATCGAATCTGGCTCTAGAAGGCTTAATTGCGGATAATCTCTCAAACTCCTCCATATTATAATTAAGACAAATATATATTTAAATTGAAGTTTAATTATATATATATATATATATATATATATATATATATATATATATATATATATATATATATATAAAATGATTCAAGCAAATAATCAATGCAAATGGCTTATGATTGGTTTTTCAGTTCCTTGCAACAAAGCTTTCATAAATGAATTCTGTGGTTATGATATGCAAAGCGTTCGTAGAGAAAGTCTAGGACCAAAATCGTGCTTAAAGTGTGGTGTTGGGGTTAGAGGAGAAACGCAGTTGTGTCTGCAATGTGGTGGTAAAAAGTGCAGAGCTAAAACGATATTATGATAAAAAAAAACTAACGCCGATGAATCTCCCATAAAAAAACGCTGAAAACTATCTCGCCAGGTTTTCAAAATTACAATTTAGACAAAATATATCATTACATAAATGGAGCAAAATGAATTTGTGAAACATCCCAACATTGAAAATTATGAAGCATCTCGTGATGATGTAATCAGGAACCGTCGACTGAACAAACCTGTCGGTCTTGTTACTAATACTGGTTATCTCATGTTCAGTGCCTGGAAAAAAAGTACCACTGTCATTGATTCGTGTATGAATGTTATCACGGAGTAATCGAAGATGGACTTGTGACCGATCACATCAACGGTTGAAAACTTGATAATTCTTTATGTAACTTACGAGCTGTTAAACAAAGTCAAAATTGCAAGTTCGGAGGAACCGTGGTAATGACAAAAGTGCAAGATTTATCAAGTCTTTAAATGTAGAGGCAGGCGAAGAGATAATATTTCATTGGATATACGCAGCTGTCAAATATTTCTATATTTTACCGTACATCAGTAAAACATGTCGCAGATAAAATAATAAGATCAACTTTTTCAAAGAAATATAATCAGCGAATAATATTTAAATATTACACACATGAAGGGAGATAACTCTGTCAAGCAACTCTTTCTCTGATAGAATAATTAAGCAGTAGTATCCCTTGGATTTTATAATAAATTTTGTTTATAAATAATTATATCTATTTTACTAATCAATAATATTTTTGGTTGTTTTTTGAGAAATATTATCTTTGTTTTTATGATTTTGTCAAGTTTATGCCTCCTTCAGATTTTTTCATGGATAATAATTAAGAAAAAAGAAAAATTCAAACAGCGAATAAGCCACACCCATTGTGTGAGCTACTTTTGGATGTCCAAGTATTGTTCAGCTTATATAGAATACAACCTGTTTATTTGTCTGGGGTCTGCTACCCATTTTGCTCGAAATTCAACAGAAAAAATACACCCTCTCATCATGTCACCACGTCGTGGGTGACCTTTTGCACACCCCGGAGTCGATTATAGGGAGAGGAGGGTGTGCAGAAACCTGTTGAACGTAGAGACAGCACCGATTGTATGTGCTATGATTATATGTACGTGCCGTACTTACAATTAAGATTATATATATATATATATATATATATATATATACATATACTAACACGCTAATATAGTTAAGATTGTATGCTGTGTTGTCCTCAGAATGTTACGTACATGTAATTTAATTACTTGTTTGCTTTAAATTGTTTTATTTTTTATTTTATTCCATTACATGTTATTGTAATGATAACTTTATTCACTCGATTTGACATTTTTTAGAAAACTCAGTTCAGTTCTTTTTAGCCTGATAAACAAGCAGTAGCTTGTTTACATTGCATCAATCAGTGACCCAGATTCACTTTCTGGTAAACAACTTTTTAAATTGTTTTAAAAATTCATTCCCAGTTAAGAAATCACTGATTTTGGTCGAAGTTATATCTGCCCTACGTGATAATAGACTTGTAGCCTTTTGCGTCGCACGGACTAAGTGATCGCGTGACCCCAATCACGAGGGTCTAAATTGCGTCTTAGGCTTAAAACACAGTTCATAGTGATTTTCTTCTCAGTCGTAAAATAAACCTTTGGAGATGAAAGGTATTTCTGTTGCTGCCAGTTTGATTTGAATTTTTCTATTTTTCAGAATTAATAATTTATTTTCCCTGGAAAACATCTGTGCTCATTCGAATTCTTGGACGACATTTATTGGAAATTATTCAGAATTCTAATGCCATATTATTATTCTTGGTGATTCAACAAGGAACTGTTGATACATCAACGCAAAACAGGTTGTAGAAGACATCATCGCCTTCCATCTTGGAACTTCATCGGGATTCAAATTGTGATTCTCTTAGGACTTTTTATTGACAGGGCTTATATTTTTTAATTCTCAGATTAATATTTGGATTTGATTCATAAACCGCAAAGCCCTTTTTCTTATTTTTACCTTGTTTTTCTAGGGAAATAAATTATTTGTTAAATTTTACAAAGCTTGTTGGCTTCACTCTTTTCTTTGTTACTTTTGTACGAGCCCAGACATGAAACACCATTTAATAATGATCTGACAATATGATCAGACATGATGAGTATAACAGTTTGTAGCATGAAGAAAATAATAAATAATATAAATAAGAGCCATAAATTTCCTTATAAATATTCAGATCTCTAATTATACTCGAGCACAAAATTAATACCGAGCACAAACAATGCAGAATTTTAAATCTGTTATGGTAAATAATTCTGTTCCGGTTATTCTATCCAACCCAATGAAAAACTTTTGTTCAAGATTTAGTATATACCCAATTTGTATGGCATTTTCAACAAAACTGCTATGTACAATCACCCAAATGCTCCTTTAAAAAAATTTTTTCTCAGATATACAAAACCTTACATTTCAACAGTTTTCTTTAAAAAGTATTGTGTGCTTCTTCAGGGACCCCCCTCCCCACATCATAGATGTATGTCTTCATGGGACATATTAAAGATTTTCACCCAAACACTGAGAAAACAGTCAGCCATCTTTTTTTGTGTACTTGCCCTAACAATACATGCTGATTTCCGAACCGCCAAAAAACAAAACAAAACAAAACAAAGCGGAACAACAGCATGTTCCACCAGCTCTGCTCTCATCTGGGGGCCCCGAGTGGCCGAGTGGTCTAAAGCGCTCTCCGTTACGGATCACTGCCATCTCACCTCTGTCTGCATGGGTTCAAGTCTAAGATTCGGCGAATGTGGATATGTGAGAAAGCTTGCCAGTAGCTTCTCGTGGGTCGGTGGTTCTTTCCGTGGATTTCCCGGTTTCTTCCTCCACCATTAATACTGACCGCCATGTATAGCCTATCGTGTGCTTTAAAATGGCATTAAGCCCCACAACAACAACAACAACTGCTCTCATCTACATTTACCTCAGAGGTGGTCTAAGTTCTCAAACAAAAGGATGGTTCTTGATGGTTCTCAAGCAAGGTTCTAAGCGTTTCAGGTGAGAAAATCCAACAAAACATTGTCTGTGTCTCACACATGGACAACCAAGTTGTAACATGAATATACAGCTGTTCCATCCTATATCAGGCATTTGAAAGCCCTTTCATTTACCAATGAGTTGAACAATTGTTGATAGATGTTATCTGCTAATTTGGATTTCGGCCATGAGCTGTTTCAGCCATTTCAAGTTCACCCCAGATTTTTCAGCCTAAAAGGTTTCTATTTACTTATACATTCCATTTCAAAGTATTTATTCATATTATTTGGCAAATATCAAATTCTTACGAATGGTGTGTGTGTGTGTGTGTGTTGGATTTTCAATGTAGCTTTAACAATTTTTCAGTCATATCACTACGATGTCTGCAGTATGACAGTTTATAGTGATGTCTAGCACTGGGGCATCATGCTGCAGACATGCAGCATCATGTCCCAACCAGTAACGTTATCCTGACACCATGCCCACCAGTCCTAAGACTAACCTCTTAATGCTGAACACAAAGCGAGGCACCTGCTAGTACCATTTTTACAAATCTTTTGGTATGACTATACCGGGGTTCGAACCCGCGACTTTCCACATCTGAGGCAGATGCTCTAACCAATCAGTCATCTGAGCTGTCACAAATGATGGTAATTACATTCACAATTAGCATTTGGGCAGGTAAAACAACATACGTATTCATGAAATCTAAATTTTATATCAGAAACATGCTGAATTGACTGTAATTGTGAAATTCTGATAAGGCTAACTTATTATAATTATTATTATTTAAAAAATATAGAGAAAACAACATCAAGCTGTTAAAACTATTATTTATGTTGGAGTTCTGTATTTAATAACAGATCCGGTGTTGAAATAGACACTGCAGAACATTAATTTTAAACTGCACAAATTATTCTTACCTAATACACAATTTAACATATGCTTCCTCAAGACTGTAATTTAATATCAACTTCCTTGAAATATCACACTTTAATCTAAATTCCCTGAAACTTTTATATATACTCATTGTGATATCACAATATACACTCCCTTGTGACAACACATGTAATACATACTTCCTTCAGACATAATTTAATATCCACTCCCTTGTGACATTACATTTAATACATACTTCCTTCAGACATAATTTAATATCCACTCCCATGTGATGTCACATTTAATATAGACTCTCTCGAGACATTTAATACATACTCCCTTTCTGCTCTCAAAAATGAGACTTTAATATTTGGCAACAGTGTGGGGTTTTTTTGTGCATGTATGTATGTATGTATGTATGTATGTGTGCGTTTTTATGTATGGATACATGTATCAGTATGAATGTATGCATGTATTTATGTACTTGTATGATATATGTATGTATGCATGCACATGTATGTACAGGGTCGACAAGAGGGGGGAGGGGGATGGGATATATCCCCTGGGCCCAGCCAGAACAACACTTTAATTTTATACAAAAATATTTGTTTGAACAAGAACTAGTTGAGGCCTGGTTGTTTCTTACCCAGGGCCCATGATCACTCTTTATGGCCCTGTGTATGTATGTATGAATGCATGCGCGTGTAATAGGATGAAGATGGGCTGGATTGGATTTAGTGAAGACACAACAAAATTAGATGAATGAGAAGTTTATATACAAATGCAAATTATTTATGTACAAATCCCTGACAAATGCTCATACTCATATTTACACATCTCATAAACCATTAATAATAAAAGAAAATCCTACCCTACTCACACTCATGAAGCTGAACCATAGATAAAACAAAACTGCATCATTTCACAATGATATGACTAAAAACATGGTCTTTCAACAAAATAATCACATTTGATCTCGCATGTCAACAGATATGATGAATGTATGGAACTTCTTAGTAGGCACGATTCATACATTGATCTGTTAATTGGAATGACTGATCTATCAATATATCAACAGACATGATTGATATATTGATTTCATCTATGAATGTATGGACGTTATCAGCAGACATGATTCATATATGGATCTGTTAAAAGAAATGATTATGTATGAATACATCAAGAGACATGATTGATATATGGGTCTATTAACAAATATGATTAACATGTGGAATTATGAATAATATGGCCACTGTATTGTTCATACTGTTGTGTTGCAGTTGCATTTTACTGCAACACACATGATGACGATTTTTCACACTCAAATATTGTCATCATTTAATGCTTACAACACGTAACTGAATTAACTCATCTGTTGAGGTACAAAATTTCTCATCTGAAACAGACTATATTCAGGCCAATACAATGGCATCATGTGAAATAAGCAAGTCCAGAAAATTTATAATAATTTTCTGAAACATTCAATAAATAAAACAGTTCCATCACAAAGATCAGATAGTAAGAAAGAATCGAGTTATTCATTTTTTGTAACTCTAGAGCTGAAGATTGCTTTCTCTGTTGTTGATTCAGAAAAAATTTAGACACGAGTGCTATGTTTGTGTTCAATTCATGGCAAGAGAATTCTGGACATACAAGTCCACAACTTTATTCTCAAATCACCTATATTAAACTAATAAATGCAGGATAAACAATACACTTTGCAACAAAACCTATGCAAATTTTCACTCGTATATAATGCCTGTGCATTTTCATATGACTGTGACTGTGTGTATTGTGTACATCTACCATAACACCATGGAACTCAAATATAAATAAAAGGGGAAAAAAATGTGCTTATATAAAGGCTGCAAACACTGTATGTACAGTGTAAGAAAATTCCAACATTTAAAAATTACTACAAAACTTAATTGTCTGCAATATCTGCAAACTCTTTCAAATGCCTAATTTACTGAATGGCCTGCACTTATTCATCATGAACATCTACAATAAAATGCCTAATTTACTGAATGGCCTGCACTTATTCATCATGAACATCTACAATAAAGTACCTAATGTACTGAATGGCCTGCACTTATTCATCATGAACATCTACAATAAAATGCCTAATTTACTGAATGGCCTGCACTTATTCATCATGAACATCTACAATAAAATGCCTAATTTACTGAATGGCCTGCACTTATTCATCATGAACATCTACAATAAAATACCTAATGTACTGAATGGCCTGCACTTATTCATCATGAACATCTACAATAAAATGCCTAATTTACTGAATGGTCTGCACTGATTCATCATGAACATCTAATATAAAATATTGTACTGAATGGCCTGTACTTATTCATCTTGAACATCTATAATAAAATACTGTACTGAATGGCCTGCACTGATTCATCATGAACATCTACAATAAAATATTGTACTGAATGGCCTGCACTCATTCATCATGAACACCTACAATAAAATATTGTACAGAATGGCCTGCACTCATTCATCATGAACATCTACAAGAAAATATTGTACTGAATGGCTTGCACTGATTCATCATAAACATCTACAATAAAATATTGTACTGAATGGCCTGCACTGATTCATCATGAACATCTACAATAAAATAAGAACGTTGTCACAATAAACATTTTGAAGATATACAAGCAGAAAATAGTGACAGTACAAGTTGTCAAGTGGAGGAGGAGAAAACAATTAAAGCTGTCAAAGTTTGTTTACTAAAATACTCATTAACATACAATGACTTCTATGACAGTTTTATTTATGCTGTAGTGTGGTTAAGTGTTGAAAATGATAGCAACAACTCGTTTCCACATGGAACCAGTTGTCACATGATACTGATCCATGATTCTGTTCTGTTTTAATGAATACCTTACAAATGTCATTAACATGGGTCAAATAGGATTTATACATAAAATACAAATGTCATTAACACAGGTCAAATAGGATTTGTATATAAAATACAAATGTCATTAACATGGGTCAAATAGGATTTGTACATAAAATACAAATGTCATTAACATCGGTCAAATAGGATTTGTATATAAAATACAAATGTTATTAACATGGGTCAAATAGGATTTGTATATAAAATACAAATGTCATTAACATCGGTCAAATAGGATTTGTATATAAAGACATTTGGCATTAACATGGGTCAAATAGGATTTGTATATAACATACAAATGTCATTAGCATGGGTCAAATAGGATTTGTATATAAAATACAAATGTCATTAACATGGGTCAAATAGGATTTGTACATAAAGGCATTTGGCATTAACATCGGTCAAATAGGATTTATACATAAAGACATTTGGCATTAACATGGGTCAAATAGGATTTATACATAAAGACATTTGGCATTAACATGGGTCAAATAGGATAGTACTTACAGTATCCAAATACATGGTACCTAAATTATTTACATATATGGTACCTAAATTATCTAAATACATGGTACCTTCACTATCTAATTACATGGTACCTAAATTATCTAAATATATGGTACCTAAACTATCTAAATACATGGTACCTAAATTATCTAAATACATGGTACCTAAATTATCTAAATATATAGTACCTAAATATATGTAGCTTGAGACTACAGGTTTAATAATAAGATAACTCCACACAAGTTTTATCTGCTGAAACTCAGTTATTGCCCATTATTTTCTTTCACCTTTGTTGGCAAGTGTCATTTTCATTACATGTTCATTTCCTGAAAAGTGAAAACAGCTTCTCTGACTGTAAAAGGCAACATTTTTTCCTGCTCATTAAAAAGTCTCTGCTGTAGTGCACCATACAAACTACACTTGTACATACAGGACAACCTTTACAATTTATTTCACTTAATTAAGCATTATAATAGCCTTATAAGGAGTATGCTTTCTGGTACATAACAATATAAATATAAAAATAAAGCAATAAAAGTCAACTTCATCAATTTTTATCATCATCTTTTTAATCCTACTCTGATAAATTTGAAAATATACTATTAAAAAGGAAGACTGCTGCATTTGTACATCCTAGACCTACATGTGGTTTCCTCATTTACAGGAAATGTACATGACATTTTCAAAACAGACAGGTTTCTTCAATCAGAAACTTTATCTCACATATACATTAAACTGATAATATAATTAGGCAGTGGACCAGTCGGTACTTTTAAAGAAAAATGGCAAAATGTTAAGTGACAGACTTTATAGGTGTGACTTATGGATGTATCAATGAAAAATATTTGATGAGATGGACCGTTTAAAACTTCAAAGCACGTTAGATTAGAAAATGGACAATTTAACAGCACTTTACAAATTTAAAAAGAACAATACAAGAGTGATTTAATGCAGCACTCTGAACACATCATAATGCTCGCAGCAGAAATGTGTGGACTTAATCATGCACTGGAAGCTGTGCATGTTGACTAGTTAAAGAAAATACTGAATATAAACTTAGTATATTTTGTGTTTGTATTCTGGTTCTAACTCACATGGATTTTGTCTATTTTTGACAAGAACTTTGCCTGGCTGTAGATTCAAGTTAGTAGCAAAACTAAGGTACATTTTTCATACCATATTTTATAATAATGGCATGTAATATATCAAATACATGTCTTGTACACAGATTTTAATTTGTTGGTAACTTGTATTAGCAATAATTATACTTGTACCTCTCTCAGGTCAACATGTACACATGTACTTAGCAGTTATTATCATTATTTCCTATCACTGATTTTACAACATCGTCCAAATTAAACTTGGAAGCATTCTGGTTGCCACAGACTAAAAGGCGTGTAAAGTTCGAGTGTACAGATGCCAGGACGGTATATTCCTATGGCATGTGTGTATGATAAACCATGTAAGTTGATGTGACTGGTCAAAGGTGTCATAGAATTCACACAAGTACAAGACACACCTATCATTACCAGGGACAGATTTAATCTACACGTGGCAGGCATTTAATTAATATTATGTGGTTGTCAGATTCTTTTGATGAAGTTGTTGTCTGTGGTGTTAAATGGAATACAATGCACTACATGTGTGTATGGATTTCATGGAAACCTGTGTCATTCAGGACAACAGTACGAAAGAACTCGCCATCAGTAGAAGAAACTGGTATGAACACAATGGGTGAAACATTTAATCTACATCCAGCATTTTATGAATATTATGGTGTTGCTCGATTCTTTGATAAAGTTCTTGCCTTCAGTGTCAAAGGAAACAAAGTAAGCTGCATATGTCTACCAATGAGAGGGACATCGGTGTGACTGGTCAACACTGATAGAACTTGTGTCAGTAGAAGAAACGGGTGTCATTACAAGGGACAGGAGATTTAATATACATCCAGCATTTAATGTGATGTTGTTACTAGATTCTTTAATAAAGCTGTTGTGTGTAGTGTCAAAAGAAACACATTGGTTAGTTCCATGTGTGTATGAATGACAGGGATGTGTGTGTGACTTTGGACAACAGTATGACAGAACTCACACCAGCAGATGACAGATGACATTACAAAGGACAGGATAATCTATACCTGACATTTCATGAATATGATGGTGCATCTAGATTATTTGATACAGTTCTTGTCTGTAGTATCAAAGGGAAAAGAATGAGTTGATAGCTGTATCGATTCAAAACAGACATGTTGATTTGACACACAAGATCTGTACATGGTTCTCGAGTCACTTGACAACAGAAGACAACATTATTTACATCTTGTGCATGACTTGGCTCCACTACTAAAGGTGTGTATGAATATTATATTCTGAATCACAGTCAAACATCATTCACATACAAACATAAGGAATGTAGAATAACTGTAGATGACAATGAATTTTAATTCCTGTGCTGCCCTGGATACCATTTCTATCCTCATCAACAGATCACTTGATATGAAATGGAGGCAATCACTGGAATGGATGATGAAAAGGATACAAGGATTCTAATATCTACAAACCGTCCAATCAATCTATGTATTGCACACATCTCTTCAAATCAACGTATTCAATAAAAAGATCCAAAACTTCACTTTTGAATGATGTGAAATGGAGGCAATTACTAGAATGGATGGTAAAATGGATAAAAGGATTTTGATGTACACAAACCTGCCAATCAATCAACTATACTTCTGGACCTGTGATGGAACAATTGGGATTATTTGGAATTTGATTCACAATGTTTAAGTTCCTTTCAATCAATATTATGGTACTGCTGGATTCTTTGATAAAGTTGTTGTCTGTGGTGTAAAACAGAACATGATGTGTTTCTGCACTGCACGTGTGTATGAATGATGGACATCTGGATTGCTCTGGACAACATTATGATAGAACTTGCACCAGTAGACAACACAGATGTTATTACAACGGACTTAATCTATGTCAATTTTTACAAGATTCTTTGATGAAGTTGTTGTGTAAAATGGAATACAAAGAGTTGTATGTGTGTATGGATGTCATGGCAATCTGTCATGCAGCACAATAGTACGATAGAACTCGCCATCAGAAGACACAGGAATGATCACAACGGGTAAATGGACCAGTCAGTACTTTTAAACAGCATGACAAAATGTCAAGTGAAACAGGCATTAGTGGTGTGCCTTCTGGACGTATAACTGAAAACTGTTGGAGCATATGGATCTTTTTATACTTTAAAACATGTTCGATTAGAAATTACAATTTAACAGCGCCTTACAAATTTGAAAAGAATACACGTGATTTAATACAGCACTCTGAGCACATTACAATGATCAAAGCAGAATGTGTGGACTTTATCATTCAGTGAAAGTTGTGCAAGTTTAATTAAAGAAAGAATTGAATATAAATGTCTGTCAGTATATTTTGTGTTTGTAATCTGGTTCCAATTAAGATGAATTTTGTACATTTTTGACAAGAACTTTGTCAGGCTTTAGATTCTGGTTAGTAGCAAAACTAAAGGTACATTTTTCATACCATGTTTTATAATTATGGTGTGTAATACATCAAGTACACATCTTATACAGTGATTATAATTTGTTTGTAACTGATAATAGCAATAATTATACTTGTACCTCTCTCTGGGTTGACAAGTACAGTACTTAGCAGTTATTATTCTTATTATTGCATATCACCAATTGTACAATATCGTCTGAATAAAACTTAGAGACAGTCTGGTGGTCACAGACTAAAAGGCGTATAAAGTCCGAGTTTACAGATGCCAAGAGGGTATACTTCTGTGGCACATATGTATGAACAACATGGAAGTTTGTGTGACTGAACAGTATCAAAGAACACTCACTAGTAAAAGATACAGGTGTCATTACAAGGGACAGATTTAATCTACACCTGTCATTTAATTAATATTATGGCGCTGCTAGATTCTTTGATTAAGTTGTTATCTGTGGTGTTAAATGGAATACAATGTACTGTTTGTGTTTATGGATGTCATGGAAATTTGTGTCACTCGGGACAACAGTACGACAGAACTTGTCATCAATAAAAGACATGGGTATGAACACAATGGGTGAAACATTTAACCTACATCCAGCATTTTATGAATATTATGGTGTTGCTTGTTTCTTTGATAAAGTTCTTGCCCTCAGTGTCAAAGGAAACACAATAAGCTGGTGAGCTGCATGTGTCTATCAATGAGAGGGACATCGGCGTGACTATGGTCAACACTATGATAGAACTTGTGTCAGTAGAAGAAACAGGTTTCGTTACAAGCGACAGGAGATTTACTATACATCCAGCAATTAATGTTATGTTGTTACTAGATTCTTTAATAAAGCTGTTGTCTGTTGTGTCAAAGGAAACACGTTTGTTAGTTCCATGTGTGTATGAATGACAGGGATGTATGTGTTAATGTATGATAGAACTCACATCAGTAGCAGAAAGATGACATTACAAAGGACAGGATATTTAATAAACACCTGGCATTTCATGAATATGATGGTGCTGCTAGATTATTTGATAAAGTTGTTGTCCGTTGTGTCAAATGAAAAAGGATGAGTTGATAGCTGTATCGATTCAAGACAGACATGTTGATTCGACACAAAAGATCTGTAAAGGGTTCTTGAGTCACTTGATGATAAAAAACATCATTATTTACATCTTGTGCAAGTCTTGACTCCCTTGGTACTGGTGTGTATGAATATTATATTCTGAATCACAGTCAAACATCATTCACAGTCAAACATAAGGAATGTAGAATAACTGTAGACGACAATGAATTTTAGTTCCTGTGCTGCTCTGGATACCATTCCTATACTCATCAACAGATCAACTGATATAAAACGGAGACAATCACTGGAATGGCTGATGAAATGGATACAAGGATTCTAATATCTACAAACCATCCAATCCATCTATGTACTGCACACATCTCTTCAAATCAACGTATTCAATAAATAGATCCCAAACTTCACATTTGAATGGTGTGAAATGGAAGCAATTACTGCAGTGGATGGTAAAAAGGATAACAGGATTTTGATGTACACAAACCTTCCAATCAATTGATCAATCAGTGCTCTCCCATGTGTCTCTTCCAATGATTACTGTGACTATACTTCTGGACTTGTGATGGAACATTTAAGATTATTTGGAATTTGATTCACAATATTTTAAGCTACTTTCAAAATTTCACTGTGTAACTTAAGAGAAACAAATTTGTTGAATTTTACTCAAACTTGTTTCACTTCCTTTCTGCTACATAGTTCAAGACTATAGAGTCATAACAGTATCCATGGAAAATGAAAGGAACAATTGTGTCCACAAAATATATCCACACAAAACTAGTTATCACACTATAACAATTCAAGACTTGTTACAGTATTGTTTTAAATAATATTTTAAAAGTGTCAACATAAAGATAAATTACATTTGAAAATACTTCACAAAACTAGAACAGTATGCTTACTGGTTCAATGTGATGTCTGCTGTAAACCCATATGAAATGATTAAAAAAAAAAAAAATACAACCAAAATTATAACACATTTCATATATGTATTGTACTGATCATTTACTAATGACTTGTTTTAAATTTATGTAATTAGCTCCATCCCATGCCCACAATGGTCCCAAAGGGAAACAATCCCACAAGAATAAAACTGTCAGCAATTAGTTTCAATCCCAAGAATATTGTATATTTTCTCTGAGAGAAAAAATAACATTTCCGTTTCCACCAAAGAAACTAACCCAACTAAAACACCTTGCATTACATTCTACCATATATATATATACACTGGTATATATATATATATATATATATATATATATATATACACACACACACACACAGAGATCAATTACAGGAAACAAAGATATGATGTACGAAAAATTATACCAAGCAGCTAATGTGCAAGAAATAAATTGTCAAAATGTTACTTACAGTATTTACGGCATGTTTTCGGATGGCAACAAATAATTACTTTTTTGTTGTTGTCGTAAGACATATTAAATTCTTTAATTAGGTGTCTGAAAACAAAAGAACAATTCAACATACTGCCCTTTCAATCAATATTATGGTACTTCTGGATTCTTTGATAAAGTTGTTGTCTGTGGTGTAAAACAGAACATGATGTGTTTCTGCACTGCATGTGTGTATGAATGATGGACATCTGGACTGCTCTGGACAACATTATGATAGAACTTGCACCAATAGACAACACAGATGTTATTACAACGGACTTAATCTATGTTAATTTTTACAAGATTCTTTGATGAAGTTGTTGTGTAAAATGGAATACAAAGAGTTGTATGTGTGTATGGATGTCATGGCAATCTGTCATGCAGCACAATAATATGATAGAACTCGCCATCAGAAGACACAGGAATGATCACAACGGGTAAATGGACCAGTCAGTACTTTTATTAAACATGACAAAATGTTAAGTGAAAAAGGCGTTAGTGGTGTGCCTTGTGGGCGTATAACTGAAAAATGTTGGAGCATATGGATCTTTTTATACTTTAAAACATGTTCGATTAGAAATTACAATTTAACAGCGCCTTACAAATTTGAAAAGAATACACGTGATTTAATACAGCACTCTGAGCACATTACAATGATCAAAGCAGAATGTGTGGACTTTATCATTCAGTGAAAGTTGTGCAAGTTGACTAATTAAAGAAAGATTTGAATATAAATGATCTGTCAGTATATTTTGTGTTTGTATTCTGGTTCCAATTAAGATGGATGTTGTACATTTTTGACAAGAACTTTGTCGGGCTTTAGATTCTGGTTAGTAGCAAAACTAAAGGTGTCATTACAAGGGACAGATTTAATCTATACCTGTCATTTAATTAATATTATACTGTTGCTAGATTCTTTGAAAAAGTTGTTGTCTGTGTTGTTAAATAGAATACAATGTACTGCATGTGTCTATGGATGTCATGGAAATTTGTGTCACTCAGGACAACAGTACGACAGAATGGGTATGAACACAATGGGTGAAACATTTAATCTACATCCAGCATTTTATGAATATTATGGTGTTGCTTGATTGTTTGATAAAGTTTTTGCCCTTAGTGTCAAAGGGAACAGAATGAGCTGGTGAGTTGCATGTGTCTATCAATGAGAAGGACATCAGTGTGACTCTGGTCAACACTATGGCACAACTTGTGTCATTAGAAGACACAGGTGACATTACAAAGGGACAGGAAATTCATTTTGATGTTATGTTGTTACTAGATTCTTTAATAAAGCTTTTGTCTGTAGTGTCAAAGTTAACACGGTTAGTTCCATGTATGTATGAATGACAGGGACGTCTGTGCGACTTTGAACAACAGTATGACAGAACTTGCATCAATGCACAACACAGGTGTTATTACAAGGGACTTAATCTACATCCAGCATTTAATGAATGTTAAGGTGTTGCTAGATATTTTGATGAAGTTGTCGTGTGTTGGATAAAAGGGAATGCAAAGCGCTCCATGTGTAATGGAAATCTGTTTCATTCTGAACAACAGTACGACAGAACTTGCCATCAGTAGAAAACATGGGCATAATGACAATGGGTAAGTAATTTAACCTACATATAGCATTTTATGAATATTATGGTGTTGCTCGATTCTTTCATAAAAAGTTGTTACCTTAGTGTCAAAGTAAACATGCTGGTCAGCTACATATAAGTATGACTGACAGGAATGTATGTGTGACTTTGGACAACAGTATGATAGAACTCGTACATGTAGAAGACAGATGACATTACAGGATATTTAATCTACAACTAGCATTTCATGAATATTATGGTGCTGCTAGATTATTTGATATAGCTGTTATCTGTAGTGTCAAAGGAACACAAGTAGGTCAGTTCCATGTAAGTATGTATGACAGAGACGTATGTGTGACTTTGGACAACAGTATGATGGAACTCGTGACAGAAGACAGATGTAATTACAAGGGGATGGAAATTTAATCTATACCCAGGATTTAATGAACGTCATGGTATTGCTAGAGGATTTAATGAACTTCATGGTATTGCTAGATTCTTTGATAAAGTTGTTGTCTGTAGGTCAAAGTAAAAAAGGATGAGCTGATAGCTGTATCAATTCAAGATGGAGATCTGTAAAGTTTTCTAGAGTCTCAGGACAATAAAAGATATCATGATTTACATCTTGTGCAGGACTTGGCACCCTTGGTTTTTTTAAAGTATATCAGTGTAGCCTTCAGAGGGGCAGTCCTTCTTGCAAGATAACTGCAATGATGAGAATTGACATTTAATTAACACTGGCTTTATGTCTGTTGACTCAAGTCTAGCCTTAAGCAGTTCTGCAGATTGGCCACAGATAATCAGAAGATGAAAAGTAGCTCCCTAGTTGAAAATTAGGTACATCATATGGATAAGTTACATCAAGAAATGTCTTATGAGAATTTCACATGTCCTTGACTGCAAGCTTGGGTCCCAAAGAGCTATACTTATGTTTATATTTTTATCTACAGCTGGCCTTCACTCCTGGGTATTGTTATGTCTGGAGACATTCTGGTAGTCACAGACTGAAATGCAAGTTAAGTCCATGTGTACAGATGCCATTACGGTATGCTGCTGTCTACATCAAACAAACTGAAGGCATAGTCTTATGGCACGCGTATGAACGTCATAGAAATCTGCGTGACTCTGGACAACAGTATAACAGAACTCGCATCAGTGGAAGACGTAGGTGTCATTACAAGGGACTTAATCTACACTGGCATTTCATGAATGTTATGGTGTTGCTAGGCTCTTTGATAAAGTTGTTGTCTGTTGTGTAAAAGGGTGTAAAAAGGAATATGACAAGTTGCATGTGTGTATGAATGTCATGGGAGTTCATAGTATTTCACAGTATGCAAGAACTTGCAACAGTAGACAGATGTCATTACAAGGAGTAGGAAATTTAATCTACACCAAGCATTTAATGAACATCATGGAAGTGCTCCACTCTTTGGACATATTGATACGATACACAGGATCTGTAGAGTGTTCTTAAGTCCCATGACAATAAAAGACATCACTATTTACATCTTGTACAGGACTTGGCTCCCTTAATAATGGTGTCTATGGATACAATTTTCTGAATCCCTGTCAATCACAACTTGTATGCAAACATAAGGGACATGGAATAACTGTAGACAATAATGAATTTTAATGCCTGTGCAACCCTGGATACCATTCCTGCATTCATCATCTTACAGGTCACTAGGAAACGGAGACAATCACTGGAAATGATGGAAAAAGAATAAAAGGATTCTAATAGCTAAAAACCATCAATCAATCTATGCACTGGCATATCGCTTCAAATCAACAGTCACTAAATAGATCAGAAACTTCACATTTCAATGGTGTGACATGGAGGCAGTCACTGGAATGGATGGGAAATGGAATAAAAGGATTTTAATATTCACAAACCTTCCAATCAATCAGTGTTCTGCCATTTGTCTTCAAATAACCATTGTCATCACAAGATATCACACACTTAGGATGTCATATCTAAGGGCAGCCAATACTACAACTGTCACTGTGACACCATCCTGCACACTCAGTTCATCTCTGATGTCAAGTATACCATTTGAACATTTCTAATTTACACCCAGCATTTAACAAAATGTTAGAGTGGTGCTACATTCTTTGAAAAAGTTGTTCTTTATAGTGTCAAAGGGAACATGATGAGTTGGTAGTTGTATCAATTCAAGACAGATATCAATTTACAATACACAAGATCGGTAAAGGGTTCTCGAGTCACTTGACAACAAAAGACAACATCATTTACATCTCGTGCAAGTCTTGGCTGAAAACTGTAATGGTGTGCATGGATACAATTTTCTGAATCTCTGTCAACCACCATTAACATACAAACATATGGAACTTGAAATAACTGTAGACGATAAGGAATTTCCTGTGCAACCCTGGACACAATTCCTGTATTCATCAACAGATTACAAGATATGAAACGGAGGCAATCACTGGAATGGATGATGAAAAGGATACAAGGATTCCAATATCTACAAACCGTCCAACCTATCTATGTACTGGCACACATTTCTTCAAATCAACATGGTCTATAAATAGATCGTTTTACAGCTTCAGAATATCCTTTGTAATATGTAGCTGGACTTCCACTGTTTTCTTTAATCCCTCAAAAGGCTTTCTCTCCATGTACTACTTGTGGTTTTAATAACTGTTTATGGATAGTTAATACTGTCTTGGTTATTCTATTCACTGGAAGGGTCAGATGATAACTGTATTGACTGCTTTAATGTTCTACTTTGCCACTGGACTGCAGATAATCAGGTGACAACATCACATGTTTAAAATTCCAATCTCCAGTGAAGTTCTTCTGATGAAAACTGATCCATTGCCTGAAATGCACTCATCAGGGATTCCTTACTCTGGACACTCTTATTTTGACTTCTGTTGTACTGTCTAATGACCTAGGCATAAAAATAAAAAAAATGACCTTCACTCAAGCTCTTCACAGAATCACAACCTCCATGGCTTATTTCTCAATCTGACAGAACAATTCAACATACTGCCCGACTGACACTTTCACTAAGTGATTTGTTTGGTCTGTAAATATCGCTTTCTTCCAGTTACTTCCATTTTTTTACAGGGCTATCCTCAACTTCTTTCTGCACTCCAAAATATCCTTTGTAGCGGACTGTAATAAATAGCTTGTTTTCCTCTTTTTTCTTTAATCTGTCTAAAGTTTTTTTCTCTATCTACTGTGGTTTTAATAAGTGTTTGCAGTGTCAAATGGAACTGGATGAGCTGATAGTTGTATCAATTCAAAAGGAGATGTTGATACGACACACAAGATCTGTAGAGGTTTCTCAAGTCCCATGACAATAAAAGACATCACGGTTTACATCTTATGCAGGACTTGAATCTGATAATAATGGTGTCTATGGATACAACATTCAGAATCTCAGTCAACCACCACTTCTATACCAACATAAGGAACATGGAATAACTGTCAATGAGAATGGATGGTAAAAAGGATTCTAATATCTTCAAACTGTCCAATCAATCTATGTACCGACACATTTCTTCAAATCAACATTGTCACTAAATAGATCACAAACCTCACATTTAAATGGTGAGAAATGGAGGCAATCACTGGAATGGATGGGAAAAAGGATAAAAGGATTTTGACATACACAAACCTTCATATCAATCATCACTCAGTGTTCTGATATGTGTCTTTTCAAATGACTGTAGTCATCAAAGGTATCCTCAACTTTACATTTGTATGGTTTTCTTCCCTAGTGCCTGTTTAAATCCATAATCATTTAAATTCTTAGTCATTAAACATTTTATTACAAATTTCACAGCTGAACAATTTTTCAGAAGTATTACTTCTTGTGTGCATCTTAAATTAGCTTTGGTACTGAACAGTATATTGCAAACTTGACATTTGAATAGTTTTTCTCCAGTATGTGTTGTGTGTCTTGAAATGGCCGTCAGTCGTAAACAATTTATTGCAAATTTCACATCTGAAAGGATTTCCTCCACTGTGTCTTCATGTGCCTCTTTAAAGAAACTTTCTCACAAAAATGTTTTTTTAGATTTCACATTGAATGTTTTCCCATACGCACCCTCTCATGTTGCTGTAACGGAACAGTTTAGTATCAACTTCACACTGGAATGCTTCTTCTTTAGTATGTACTTGCATATGTCTCTTCAAATCATTTCATTTTTGTTAAATTATGCATTAACACAAGTAGAACAGGCATTTCTTTATTGTCACTTGGTGCACAAAAGAGCATCCTTTCTCATGGCAATGAACCTGAATGCACCATTCTTTCATTGGCCAATTACCATGGTCCATCAATATCACTTTCTTACAGTTACTTTCTTTCTCTCTTTCCAACAGCTCCAGAATATCCTTTGTAATATGTGGCTGGACTTCCACTGTTTTCTTTAATCCCTCAAAAGACTTTCTCTCCATGTACTACTTGTGGTTTTAATACTTGTTTATGGATAGTTAATACTGTCTTGGTTATTCCATTCACTGGAAGGGTCAGATGATAACTGTATTGACTGCTTTAATGTTCTACTTTGCCACTGGACTGTATATATTCAAGTGACAACATTACATGTTTAAAATTCCAATCTCCAGTGAAGTTTTTCTGATGAAAACCGTGATCATTGTCTGAGACGCACTCATCAGGGATTCCATACTGTGTAAATTGTGATTCTGACTTCTGTATAAATGTCCTGGACTGAATGTCCTCCAAAAAAAATAAATTTCAAAAGCTGTCCAATGTGATCAAGCAGTTGCGAGTTTCAAACCGAAAAGGATCAATTTCAGCTTTGGTCAGTCAGGTACTTTATGATGTATCAAGGTTTCCTTCTCTTGATACTTTCTGCAAGTAAAGTATTTCTGAAATGACTTCATTCATTTCCACTGTGTGAATAATGTATTTGCAGTAGAATGTCATATCGAAGGGCAGCCAATACTACAACTGTCACTGTAACACCATTCTGCACACTCAGTTCATCTCTGATATCAAGTATACCATTTGAACATTACTAATTTACACCCAGCATTTAACAAATGTTAAGGTGGTGATACATTCTTTGAAAACATTGTTGTCTGTAGTGTCAATGGGAACACGATGAGTTGGTAGTTGTATCAATTCAAGACGGATATCTAGATACAATACACAAGATCTGTAAAGGGTTCTCGAGTCACTTGACAACAAAAGACAACATCATTTACATCTCGTACAATATCTTGGCTTCAACGATAAGGAATTTCCTGTGCAACCCTAGATACCATTCCTGTATTCATTATCCGTTCTTCAGTAAAGGTCATCATTTCATAAATGACCCTTGCAGGTTGCCAATAACATAAAGAAATAGCGTGACTGTCATATCTTCTTTTTTCCATCCACTGCCAGGTCTATATACACAGGAAGAATTTTTTGCCACTTCTTCCATGTGTCTGCTACATGTTCGGAACCTGAGATCATTTTACTCAAGTTCATTTTATCGTCTCTCTCACTGTAACACCATCCTGTACACTCAGTTCATATCTGATGCTGAAACATGGCCTTGTCTGTGCTACCTCGCTTTTCTGGTCATCCTTCATCCTTACTTTTTTTATGTTTTGAAGAATTCATCTGTTACAGTAAATATCTGTTCATCTTTCGCACACTGCCCTGAATCAACACTGCAGCATGTTGGTAGTTTCTACTTCCATTCTGAATTCACTCATCAGGGATTCCTTACTCTGGACACTCTTATTGACTTCTGTTGTACTGTCTAATGACCTAGGCATAAAAATAAAAAAATGACCTTCACTCAAGCTCTTCACAGAATCACAACCTCCATGGCTTATTTCTCAATCTGACAGAACAATTCAACATACTGCCCGACTGACACTTTCACTAAGTGATTTGTTTGGTCTGTAAATATCGCTTTCTTCCAGTTACTTCCATTTTTTTTACAAGGCTATCCTCAACTTCTTTCTGCACTCCAAAATATCCTTTGTAGCGGACTGTAATAAATAGCTTGTTTTCCTCTTTTTTCTTTAATCTGTCTAAAGTTTTTTTCTCTATCTACTGTGGTTTTAATAAGTGTTTGCAGTGTCAAATGGAACTGGATGGGCTGATAGTTGTATCGATTCAAAAGGAGATGTTGATACGACACACAAGATCTGTAGAGGTTTCTCAAATCCCATGACAATAAAAGACATCACGGTTTACATCTTATGCAGGACTTGAATCCGATAATAATGGTGTCTATGGATACAACATTCAGAATCTCAGTCAACCACCACTTCCATACCAACATAAGGAACATGGAATAACTGTCAATGAGAATGGATGGTAAAAAGGATTCTAATATCTTCAAACTGTCCAATCAATCTATGTACCGACACATTTCTTCAAATCAACATTGTCACTAAATAGATCACAAACCTCACATTTAAATGGTGAGAAATGGAGGCAATCACTGGAACGGATGGGAAAAAGGATAAAAGGATTTTGACATACACAAACCTTCATATCAATCATCACTCAGTGTTCTGCCATGTGTCTTTTCAAATGACTGTAGTCATCAAAGGTATCCTCAACTTTACATTTTTATAGTTTTCTTCCCTGGTGCCTGTTTAAATCCATAGTCATTTAAATTCTTAGTCATTAAACATTTTATTACAAATTTCACAGCTGAATGATTTTTCAGAAGTATTACTTCTTGTGTGCATCTTAAATTAGCTTTGGTACTGAACAGTATACTGCAAACTTGACATTTGAATAGTTTTTCTCCAGTATGTGTTGTGTGTCTTCAAATGGCCATCAGTCGTAAACAATTTATTGCAAATTTCACATCTGAAAGGATTTCCTCCACTGTGTTCTCATGTGCCTCTTTAAAGTAACCTTCTCACAAATTTTTTTTACAGATTTCACATCGAATGTTTTCCCATACGCACCCTCTCATGTTGCTGTAATGGAATAGTTTAATATCAACTTCACACTGGAATGCTTCTTCTTTAGTATGTACTTGCATATGTCTCTTCCAATCATTTCACTTTTGTTAAATTATGCATTAACACAAGTAGAACAGGCATTTCTTTATTGTCACTTGGTGCACAAGAGAGCATCCTTTCTCATGCCAATAAACCTGAATGCACCATTCTTTCATTGGCCAATTACTGTGGTCCATAAATATCACTTTCTTACAGTTACTTTCTTTCTCTCTTTGCAACAGCTTCAGAATATCCTTTGTAATATGTAGCTTGACTTCCACTGTTTTCTTTAATCCCTCAAAAGGTTTTCTCTCCATGTACTACTTGTGGTTTTAATACTTGTTTATGGATAGTTAATACTGTCTTGGTTATTCCATTCACTGGAAGGGTCAGATGATAACTGTATTGACTGCTTTAATGTTCTACTTTGCCACTGGACTGCAGATAATCAGGTGTATATCTTCAAGTGACAACATTACATGTTTAAAATTCCAATCTCCAGTGAAGTTTTTCTGATGAAAACCGTGATCATTGTCTGAAATGCACTCATCAAGGATTCCATACTGCGTAAATTGTGATTCTGACTTCTGTATAAATGTCCTGGACTGGATGTCCTCCAAAAAAAATAAATTTCAAAAGCTGTCCAATGTGATCAAGCAGTTGCGAGTTTCAAACCGAAAAGGATCAATTTCAGCTTTGGTCAGTCAGGTACTTTATGATGTATCAAGGTTTCCTTCTCTTGATAATTTCTGCAAGTAAAGTATTTCTGCACAACTGTTCTCACCCCAACCTGAGAAGTCTTCTTGCAGTATTACCTCCTCTGCAGCTTTGTATTATTCCAGAACTGGTTCTATGTAATCTGTCCTGCGAATTTTGCAAAATGGTCAAAAGTGAGATTTCTTCATCCAACTCCACACATCAGAAGTGATTTCTGGCATCACCTTTACTCAGTCCTTTTGCCATTGCTCAAATCTGGAAGTATATCATCTCTTGTGGGTAAAGGATAACGACTTTTTCTTGCAAGCATCACTTAAAGCCTATGGGTTGATACAGTGCCTTGATTTGTTTGGCTTTAAAAAAAAGTCATCTGGATACCCAGTGTTGTTTGAGTAACAGGACTGATATTCAATTTTTCAAGTCTGTCAAGTTCTGATGCAAGTCTGTCTTTCTTTCATTGTCACTGGTACTTTTCTTGGCAGATGTAAGTTCATTGTAACACTCCGATCTATCAATAGGTGACATTTCCCTTCCAGCATGCCCATGCATGCAAAGAAATCACATATTCTTGAAAAAAAGACTTGCGTGTCAGTTCCTTTCCTTGCTTTGCCATTGTAATGTTCTCATCATGGTATCATTATCAATATGGAATTTGTTGTGGTGTTTTTTTTCACAGTGTGTTCATTGATGTATAGATGTCATGTTCTACTACATTTATTGTTCATGGTTTTCTCGCTTTTTCTGTGGCATACTATTTTGAAAACATTTGGCTTTTTACATAAACTGCATTTTTGTTTAAAAATCTGGACAATTTCTTGGTCCTAGGTCTTGTCAGTGATTGCATACTAATGTCTGCTTAATGCTTGATTTGTTCACATTTTGTCGTGTGCATTGCTCTCCCTGTTGTATTTCTTTCTTGCATCTTTCAACTTCTTTTCTTTCTGCTTCACTAAATGTACTGGTTATCTCTGGATGCTTTCAACTACTTTGCTTCCATCTTAGTTTCTCAATGCTTCTTCTGCCCTGCATACTGAAATGTACTTGCCTACAGTGAGATCTTCATCCCTCAGTAATCTTTCTTTCAGGTTTGGTGCCTGTATGCCACACACCATTCTAAATCTTAAAAGTAAGATGTGCAAAATCTTAAAAGTGATATGTGAGGTCAATAAAATTGCATGTTAAGGCTAGAACTTTAATTCTGTCAGTTATCTATGGATTTACTCGGCTCTTGATTTCTCATCAAAGTTTTCTACTGTTTCATTTTTGTTTTGGACAACAGTCTTCATCAAAAGCTTTGGTAATATTTTCTATGGTCTTCCGTTCTTCAGTAAAGGTCATCATTTCATAAATGACCCTTGCAGGTTGCCAATAACATAAAGAAATAGCTTGACTGTCACATCTTCTTTTATCCATCCACTGCCAGGTCTATATACACAGGAAGAATTTTTTGCCACTTCTTCCATGTGTCTGCTACATGTTCGGAACTTGAGATCATTTTACTCAAGTTCATTTTATCGTCTCTCTCACTGCAACACCATCCTGTACACTCAGTTCATATCTGATGCTGAAACATGGCCTTGTCTGTGCTACCTCGCTTTTCTGGTCATCCCTTCAGACTTACTTTTTTAAGTTTTTAAGAATTCATCTGTTACAGTAAATATCTGTTCATCTTTCACACACTGCCCTGAATCATCACTGTAGCATGTTGGTAGTTTCTAATTCCATTTCGAATTTCACTGATTCCCTCATCGGTTGCACAAGTCCTGCTATGCGTGTCTGCCAACTGGATCTGTTTGCCTGGTCCACAAGTAAAAAACATATCACAAGTCTGAGTGTGAAGTCACATGTGTTGTTATCTTTTTGGTGCACTGTGCAGCTCCTTCTGCATTATCATTTTCAAGTCTTTCTGCAATCATTCTGCACTGATTCTGCACTGTCTGTTCTTGTGAGAGTCAATACAGATCCTCAATTTGTTTGGTTTTAGAAAACAAACCATACTGGAAACACACTGTGTTGGTCAAGTAGCTGGAGTAATAATCAATTTTTCAAGTCTGTCAAGCTGTTTTCAGTCTTTCTTTTATTGCCACTGATACTTTCCATCTTGAGGCAGTGGTTCACATCACGTAAAACTGTGCACAATTCATATACTAGTTTTCAAAGGGTATATTCACAAAAATGAATTTTTAGGCAAAAATTTTGCGACACAAGGTCAGAAGTTCAAAAAATTTTTACAATTTATCTTTCAAAATTTCAATGGTTTTAACATTTTTTTTGAGGTTTGCAAATCAGTTTCAGTATTTTCTCCACAGTGACCACAACAGTTAAAAGAATTTTGATCAAATATTCTTAGAGTTTATTTATAAATATAATGAAAATAAATAAAATATTAAAAAAGAAACTTAGTCCTAAGAAATTTCCGCTAAAATGTCCTCTTGCACACTGCCTAGCATAATCTGCAGCCTTTGTCAACCAATGATGATGAAGTGCGTGCAAAAAAGCATTTTTCTGTGGGGTTGGAATAGAGCAGTTGATCATCTGCTTTTCAAATGTTAAGGTTTTTTTTTTTCTTTATGCTTCATACAGTTTTTTTAAGGCATTTTTTCCCTAGGTTTCTATAGTCAAAATGAAGTTTTACTTTTGAAGGCATCACTCAGGTGGCCTAAGTGGTTAGAGCATCCACTTTGGATGCAGGATGTCATGGCTTTGAACCCTGGCCAGGTCATACAAAAGACTTGTTTAAAAAAGAAGGTACTACCAGCTGCCTCGCAAGGCGCTCGGCAGTAAGAGATTAGCATTATGACTGATCAGCATGGTGTCAGGATAATGTGACTAGGTGGGACATGATAATACATGTCTGTGGCATGATACCCTAATGCTAGACATCACTATAAATTGCCATATTGCAGACATCATAATGATATGACTGAAAATTCTTTACAGCTATGCTAAAAATCCAAATCACATACGTACATACTTTTTCAAGGTTTTTGAGGTCTACATCTAACCCCCGAGACAAGTCGAATATGAAGCTAATTGGGTACCAAATTTTTAATCTTGTCACCTCCTGCAAAATGTTGCTTGCAGTACAGAACAATATGGCACTGTTTAAGTTCCGGTTCTCTTGATCATGGGAACAAGGGGGAACTGGCTCTATCTGGTGATCATGGGAACAAAGGGGAACTGGCTCCATCTGGTGAGCATGGGAACAAGGGGGAACTGACTCTATCTGGTGAGCATGGGAACAAGGGGGAACTGACTCTATCTGGTGATCATGGGAACATGGGGGAACTGACTATTTGGTGAGCATGGGAACAAGGGGGAACTGACTCTATCTGGTGATCATGGGAACAAGGGGGAATGGCTCTATCTGGTGAGCAGGGGAAACTTCTGAAATTGTCTTAAAGTGATCAAACCTATCAACGTTTCACAAAACCAAGACCCAAATAAT
The DNA here is from genome assembly GCA_016617855.1 of Megalonaias nervosa. Classification (NCBI taxonomy): domain Eukaryota; kingdom Metazoa; phylum Mollusca; class Bivalvia; order Unionida; family Unionidae; genus Megalonaias; species Megalonaias nervosa. The sequence continues at coordinate 26,736 of JAECUM010037165.1, forward strand.
TTTTCAGCCATGACGGAAGGTTGAATTCAGTGGGTTTTCTCACAGAAAACAGAGGCATGGTGTGCACTGTGTAAAAGAAGAGGGAAAAGTATTATCATATGATTTCCAGACGGATCATGTGACATCAGGCAACTTTTGGTTTTTCTGCTTTTCTATTTTTGTCTTTGTCACATTTGCCAAACATCCAGCTATTAAGTCATGTATAAGCTATAATCTACCTGTCTTGGAAATATTACTCAATTTTTGCAGAAAATTATGGCATCATAATTGTAATTATTTGTAGTATTTTACACTTAATTACTAGGATCATTTAGTATGTATAATTACCTTTGTAGTGTTTCATTTACATGCATATTTGAGAAATGGGCTTGAGCCTTGCATAGAGAATTATTAGATGCAAGGCGAATTATGTAGATTGTTAGCTTGTGGTCAGAATTAATTTTGTAATTCGCTATTATGTTGCTTCATATTAAACCAGTGCATTTATTAATGTGTTATGTTAGAATTTACACATGCTTGGAATGTGTATTTGGAAACATGGTTTAAGTATGCAAGATTAGTTACTATGAACGTATGCATATATGAAGCGTTGGATATTTGAATATTTGCATACTTTGCATGAGCTGTAAGGTAATGAAATGCATCTGATTATTGTGATATTGTTTAGTATAACGGGATTAGGAATATGTACTGATGTGACAGAAGTTACTGATGTATGTATGAGAAGTAACTGATACTGTGCTGTATTATGATGTTTGTTTTACCATACAAGAATGTATGGGTATCTCAATATGAACGAATGCATGACCAAAGAAATCTAATAGCTGTTATTTGATGACAGGCTGTGTGTAGTGTGAGATGAGATGGCTAAGAAAAAAGACTGTACCGTCCTTGTGTTTTCACAGAAGCTTTTTAGGAAACAGAAGTTTCGGTTCCATTGCATCCCAAGTCTTCAAGAGTTGTAGACGGAATTGAGACTGTAGCCAAGACAGTTGAAGTCAACAGAAGTGTAGTCATGGGGAGAACGAGGAGGAGGAGAAGGAGTCTAGAGAAAGTCAAGAAGGAGGAGTGGAAGGAATTTGGAGAAAAATCTGGAAGGAAGTGGAGAACGAATTGGGAGAAATAGAGGGAAAGGAAACAACGAATGAGCAGAAATACAAGGTCAGGTGGAATTCAATCTAATCAAGTGATGCAATAGGCGGAAGGAGTGTAATTGGAAATTTGAATCATTTGATTATTGAACTGTTATTAGTTTGTTATTCATTGAATTTTTTACCTTTTTTTGTATATTTACCGGTAACCATCTAACCGTCAGCAATGCTGACTGGGGGCTCAGAGCTTTACATGTATCTTTCACTAAATTTAACTTTCAACAAAAGAGAACCTGGGTGGGACTTCTATAATAATTTAAATAAAATATTGGGAGTACCCCATCCCAGTCTTACAGATAAAATGTACCCTAAAAACTTGAAACTTTTATCTTATGAGGATAGAAATCTTTTTATGTCAGAAATTTGTTATGCCTGCTTTAAAAGAGAAATGAACGTCTCAAGCAGCACCTATGACGTTTGGTTTAAAAACAAAATTTTTTCCCCTAGTTTACAAAATTATCATGACAACGTTTGATGGGTGTCCCATGTGAACAAGGTTTTAGCCAGCAAAACTGGCTAAAATCAAAGCCCAGAAACAGAATGGTGTTTACAAACTTGCCATGAAAATGACAATAAAATCTGCTAAGCAAATTTATGACACTATCTGCAAAGGCACTTAACATTCTATGAACCAAAGACACTTAACATTCTATGAACCAAAGAAAAAGGTCAACAAATTTACTTTAATGTTTAATTTATGCCGCTAAAGTTGTAAATCTTTATCATACATGTTATGATTTGATATCAGAAACTGAAATTTTATTGAATTGATCCTTTAAAACTTGCATTCCTTTTTCCTCTGTATTTCATCTCTTAATGTCACATTTTAGAAAGCAAGACAAAAGAGCCTGCACAATTTAAGATGTATGGAGTTCTGAATTTTTTTTTTTTTTAACCGAAAGTTGGATTGTCTTCAACTGCCTTCATTTTAATGACTTTGTGTTTTTAGCATGTCAAATTAGATTAAGTTATCTGGCATAATTAATTTACCATTTGCATTATAGCATAAAACTAAACAAATGATAAATAACTTAAGTATGGAATTTTATTTGTTGCTTTTATTTTTTTTAACCGTCTTGTTTGTACATATGCTGAAATGTGTGTGTGTGTGTGTGTGTGTGTGTGTGCGTGTGTGTTGGATTTTTAATGTAGCTTAAACAATTTTTTCAGTCATATCATCACAATGTTTACAGTGTGGCAGTTTTTAATGATGTCTAGCACTGGGGCATCATGCCGCAGATATGTAACATGACGTCCCACCCAGTCACATTATCCTGACACCAGGCCGACCAGTCCTAATACTAACCTCTTAATATTGAGTGCCTAGCGAGGCAGCTGTTAGTACCATTTTTATAAGTCTTTGGTATGGCCTGACCAGGATTCAAACCTGCGACCTCCCACATCCGAGGCGGTCATGCTAACCACTAGGCCACACAAGCGGTCAAATAAATTTGCCACACTTAAAAACCCTTGTGGTTCTGAAAAACCTTTTGAACTTTGAAAAGATAGTAAGTGATACAAAAACCCTTGACCTGAAAAGTATGGGAACCACTGTCGATGTAAAATTTCTTTTATAACAGGCCCATACCTTCAAACAAATCTGCAGTCTTGAAAAATGGATTCATGTGTCAACTCTTTTACCCTCTGTTCCATTGTAATGTTCTCATACTTCACTTGAAACAGGTCCCTTTGGTACTGTTTTATTTCCTATTATCTGTATCGATTTCATCACCCTTCGGGTCTACGAAGTCTGATTTACATTTTCTTCACTTTTTAGGTTTGTCATCTTAAGATGCATTTTTTTACTGGTTTGACTGTAGTCATGTTGTACATAGTGTGAACTTGACTGTTTCTTCTGCGATAAATCTCCCCGTTCTTTTACTGTAATATTACATGGTGGCACCACTGTCAATCTAGAATTTGTTATGGCTTTTGATTCCACAGTGTCTGTTCACTGTTGCACCGATCGTTCTTGCATTTTTTGTTCTTATGCCGTCAATAAGTTCCACAGAATTTATTTCAAGGCAGTCCTATTCACTTTCATTTGTTGATTCATGTTTCACTAAATTAACTATTCTTGGTTTTCTTTCTTTCTGTGGCAAACTATCTCAAAATTGCTTGGTTTTATACAATAACTTAACTGTTTTTTCAATAGCTGGGCAATTTCTTGGTCATAGGTCATGTTGATAATTGCAGAATTTGCATACAGATGCTGCTTAATGCTGTTTTGTTCCAATTTTAACTTGTTTGCATTGCTCTCCCTTTTGCACTTGTATTTTTATTTTTCACTGAATGTCTTTCTATTTTGCCAAATGCAATTTATGGTTGTTTTAAATTGCTTTGCTTCTTTTTTTTTCCAAGTTCTTCTGTTCTGCATATTGAAATGTATTTGTCCAGTGTGAGATCTTGATAATCCTTCTCCGATATGTTGCTTGTAACCATTTACTCTTCCATCTCTTAATGAGTCATGCACAGTATTAAAACTGCATGTTGATCCTAGAATTCTAAGTTCTCTCACATATTTATCTATGAATTCACTTGGCTCTTGATTTACCATTAGACTAGAACAGAAGCTTCATTACTGTCACATGGCTGATGAAAGACAGCAATCTAAATTTCTATTTATAAATGTTCTAGAATGGTTACATCAATCGAATGCATATATAATGAAAGAAATAAAATAGAAACACTAAAATGAACTGTCCATTGACATAATGTTACACAAATGGCCATTATAAGTAAACAGTATATTGCAAATGTCAATTTTTTTCCACAGCATGTATCATCATGTGCTTCATGTTACCCATCTCACTCTAAAGTTTATTACACAATTCACATTTGAACAGTTTTCTCCTCTATGAAATTTAACATGCATTTTCAAATCACAACTGGTATGAAGCAATACATTACAAATTTCACATTTGAATGGTTTTCTCAGTATTGTAATGTGCTTCATCGGATTACTATTCTCTTGAAGAATTTTAAGATAAACTTCACATTTAAATGGCTTTTCTCCAGTATTCATCCTTTTGTGCATCTTCCAATGACCATTCTCACTAAACTTTATTTTAATGAGAAACTTCACATTTGAATGGCTTTTCTCCAGTCTGTATCTTCCGGTGCATCTTCAAATGATGGTCACTAAACATGTAATGACAAACTTCACACTTGGATGGCTTTTCTCCAGTCTGTATCCTTTGGTGCATCTGCAAATGATGGTCACTAAACACATAATGACAAACTTCACACTTGGATGGCTTTTCTCCAGTCTGTATCTTTTGGTGCATCTTCAAATGATGGTCACTAAACACATAATGACAAACTTCACACTTGGATGGCTTTTCTCCAGTATGTACCCATTTGTACAACTTCAAATAATGGTCACTAAACATTTTACAACAAATTTCATATTGAACGGATTTTCTTCCAATATACAACTCCACATTTTTAAGACTCTCTCTTCCAAAGGTCATTGTTAGGAATATTTTATTGCAAGTTCATTTACTAACTTTATATTTACTTGATTTTTCTGTCCATCTCTTCAGAATTATATTTTGTAACCTTTAAAGAATTTCATCTGGTGCAGAATGTATCTGTGTATTTTTCAATTGTTGCTCTGAGATGAGCAGACAGTATATGGTGTTTACGGCTTCAACTTCCATTTCAAATTTGCCGATTCCCTCATCTGTTATGTAAGCTCTGCTAAGCATGTCTGCCAACCGCAGACCTGTCAACATTGAAAAAAATCAAAATCAGGAAAATCACCATTAAAAATCAGGAGGCAGGGTAAGAAATCAGGAGGTACAAGAGTAAGGTGTGTATATCATGACAAAGATGTTTACTTGTGTTATTTCAGTCCATTGTATGTTGCAGATTTGCATTTCTGCAAAAGTTCATCATTTATTTGTCCTTGGGTGCCAAATTTGCTTACAAGAACAGCTTCCAGGGTTGATGCTGATAGGCTGACTCTTTGGCTAGTTCTGTTTTTTCTGACCATTGAGAATGCTCTCTCAGCATTGCTGTGGCTGTGCAGTATTGAAAGTATTGATAGCATTACTCTCCCATGGGTTGAAAATGATAGTTGGCCAGATCCATCCTTATTTTTCTTGAGAGCAGCCCACTGCTGATCTGCTCTTTCAATTCTGTGTCTAAATTGTTGCTTTGGTAAAGCTGAAACTCTCTGTGCAGATCATCAGTGTTGATTCCTTCCATTCAGCTGGAGAAAAAGCTAGGTTCTTAAACGATACTACAGATTGTTTAGACACATCTACAATGCTTGCATGAATAAGTAAGTCATCCTTTAGTGGAAATTTTTCCTTCGTGTATGACAGTGATTTGATCAGAAATGCCCTACAGTGCATTCTCGTCTGTAACTGTGCTTTAGTATTCATCTTCTCTAAAAGTTTGTTAGTTGCCTCACCCAAGTAGAAGTCCTGAGAACGAATGTACAAACTTTCATCTTTTACATCAATTGCTGTGATATCTATCTTGTCAACAATGTACTTTGGTTTAATAACAATAAAAAGGAATTCTCTGTACATGGATAGTAGAATGTCTCTGGTCTTGTGAATTAGGGTCTCATCACGCTGTAGAACTTTGTTGAGTCTATCAAAACTGTTCTGAATCCAGCTTAAAAACTGACAGTATGCAAGGGTACGTCTTGAGTTTAGGTTATCTCTTATTCTTTTCAGCCTGGCATTCCTGAGACTCACAGCAGGTGATGACTTTGCTTCCTTCTGCCTAAACCAACTGTCAACAATCACGGCACCAGCATCTGGCCCTGCCTTCTTACAAGCAGCTGCTGAAGCCTTCTGTGCTTTTGCTATTTCTTCTAAATACATTTTCTCTATAAACTCACTAAGTGGCACCCACAGCTCTAGAAGACAATTAATGCACTTTCCAGGAGAAAGCCATCTAGTTGGGCAATACTTCAGGATTTTCCTGACTTCATCATTATGCAGAATTTGAAAATTCTTGAAATCCCGCACTCTTTTATTCCTTGGTTCCGGGTAATAATAAATATCCAGAAGAAGCTCATCAATCCACATAGGAAGCTGCTGGAAGGACTTATTAGCTGCAACATTGATGAAGTTGCAGGCACAATCCACTGTAAGTAAATGAGGATGTGCTTCCCTAAGCTTGGAAGTGACACCATTGTTATAGCCAACCATCGATGCTGTGTTATCAGAGACAAAGAAAAGCATATTGTCAACTTGAATGCTGCATTTCTTCAACTGTTCTAGTATCAGCCCAGCAATATTGCTCCCAGTGGATGCCTCAGTCAGCTCAGGTACTGAGAGGATACTTATTCTCACTTCTGCACTTTCATCGAAATATGTTATGACTATTGGGAACAACTTCTCTGTGTTGTCATTGCTTCCATCAGTTGTCAGGCTGAAACAAAAAAGACCAGTAATTACACATTCATGTGACTTGTTGTATTCAGCAGCATAGTTAATATAATATACATTTAACAGCGTCATCATAAAGGTATTTAAAATAAAGTAGATCACAGTATTTTCAAACTTCATAGCATTATATTGTGAGATAAACTACCTCAAAATGTTCAGGCTAGAAACAATTTCTGCCATTTTGCAACCATGTATTTGTAAAAAAAAAAAAAATACAAATACATATTTTGATACTCGTCATACCTGAAAGGAAAATCACGCGCTGCTCTTTTAAGTGTCTCTGCAGTGTCTGCAACCAAGGTCAATGCAACTTGTGTCGACTTTGTTCTTGCACATCTATACTTCTGAGCAATTGTACTGTCTGGAACCATGCTCCTCAAAACATCCCCAAACCCATCAGTGGCTGCTAATGGAATGTTATGATTCACAAGCCACTGAAAAAAATAATTAAAAGTGCCATTTACGCAATTATGAAATAAACCTGAAACTGGATTAGCAGATTCAGAACTAGTACTATGCTAAAACTGTGTAATATTTCGACTGCAAGTGTTAATTTTAAAGGTCATGGAAATAAAGCTATTTTAAGACACAATTTACAGGTTATCATTATAAGCATGTATAATTTAAAATTAAATGATTTTTACCAAGTATTATACAGTGTTTTGAAATATTTGAGATAATTCTTTGCAGAGGCATCAGTGCTTGCAGCGTTCCAGTTAAATAAAAAAAACATATGTTTAATTCACTCTAAATAAACAATCTACAACAGTTTAATAAATTTACATTAATGCTAATTCTGACAAAATCAAACTATGAAAAATGTTTTGTTCGCTGTACACCAAAAACTTACACCTGTATTCAAGGTTTCAAGAACAGGACATATCTGGGAAAAATTAAATGTTGCTCGATATGTAAGCTGGTCGTAATTAATTTTATTTACTTCAAATACTTACTCTTGTAAAAATAGTCTCTACCCTGATCACCGACAAGTCATCCTTCTTTTTTAGCATGGAAAATTGCAGTTGCCTCATGCTGCTAGTATCTTTCTCACACCGTTTATGCTTGGCTGTTGCACTGTGTTTATTAATGCCATCTAGACCACCACATCGTATTGAGAGATGCTGTGAGCAATATTGGCAGAATGCATGACACAAATAGGCCCCATGAGTTGATGGACAAATGAAAGCAAACTGCTTCCCCCAATCACTCCTATATTTTTGATCCCATTTCTTTTTCTTGGCTGGTGAAATTTCATCCGTTACTTCCTTTGTTTCTTTTTTTTTTACTTCTTGCTGAGAAACATATCCATTATGTTGCTGAGATTTGCTGATGAGGTCAGATAAAGAGAACCACACTGTGCGACAATCTCTTTGTACTGGCGGATGAAAACTGGAAATCAAGCCAGATATGGTAAAGTACTAAGAAACATACCAAACACAGAAAAACCAGATAAAGAAATGGAAACGGAAAATGTTTTTGTAAAAAAAAATACGGATTTGTTTTTCTCCAGGAGTTGAAAAATCTGATTTTTTCTTTAAAATCGGGGAATCAGGAGAGAGGTCCAAAAATCGGGATTCTCCCGATTTTTTCAGTAGGGTTGGCAGGTCTGCAACTGCATCTGTTTGCCTGGTCCTTAAGCAAAACATACATTAGACTTCTGTATGTCTTCAAGTTATATATAACTTAAACATAACTTCTGTGTGACATGCACTGAAATCTCTTCAGTGCACTGTGTAACTCTTTCTTCACGACCATTTCCAATGGTTTGTGGTCACTCTTTACTATCACTAGTCAACCATATGAATACGGATGAAATTTCCAAAATGACATATCATTCAGTTTCTATTGATGTTCAATTGGTATAAGCTACAGGCTATCCTCTTTGACTCCTATTCCAGTCTGAGGGGTCTCACTGTAGTGTAGCACCTTTTCAGCACTGCAGACCTGCCAACCCTGATGAGACTATCTCAGTAAGGTACTTGATTTTGTTTCCGTAAGTTTGACCAGTTTTCAGTAAGGTGTAACAAAATATCATAAACAGCTGCGGTATAGCTGGAAAACGTATTTAAAAGTTCAGTATTGGATACAAGCAGCGACGGTAAACATTATGTTCAACTGAAAAGTTTGTAAAGTACACATAGACCTTATTTACCACTAGTACATTTGCACAACTTAGTTCCAAACACTGTGCAGCTCAATGGCTTGTTGCTGTCCCTCAACCTGACATAATTCTTGGAATGATTTTTTTTAAAATTCCATTTCATATGACAACGGCAATCATATATCCTGACGTGAGATACTCAAATTGACATATGATGTCCAATAAAAATAATTTTGTCCCTTCCTGCTTTTATTCCAAAGAATCTAAATATTCCTTTTTATTCTTCTGTGCTGATTATTGATGCTTTTTCAGAGGCTTAATTTCGGTTTCATCTGCAACATGCATCACTTGCTGGATGCCACTTTTTAAAAATTTTAATAATCAACAGTTTGATCATAAAGATGCTTGGCATAAAAAAAATGCGCAGTTTAAAGTGTCTGAGGTACTGTAGAGTTAGCCTGGCTCCCTGACTAATTCCACTAATTCTAACATTAAATCCGTACTTAAATCAAGCACAGATAAAACGATTATCAGGGTATTTTGGCATCAATCATTTTTCTGAAGTTTTGTTTTTATTCCCTAAGTCTGTATTTTAAGCGTCATTTTTGTAAGACTTGCTGCAAAATCGTAAGGGTTGGCAGGTCTGGCATTGTAAGATTTCAGAACTGGTTCTGATGTAATCTGTTTTTGATTTTTGCAACTGTTGAATCAAGAGTTTCCATCCAGCATCATTTACTTTCACTCGTGGCCAGTTTCCTCAATGGCTCGTACATTTGACTTTGCTTGGGCAGAAATGTTCTTAGATGGTTTTCAAAGCTAAGAACTCTGACTCCACAAGCATCTTCGGATTCTGCATTTCTATGACAGCTTACACTTTGGAACCCTTGTGCTGTAAGTAGGTGTCCATCAAACTTCTCAAGTTTAGCTCCATTTTGTCTTTGTTCAACTGCAAGTTTCTTTCTCTGCACATTTCCATCAAATATCTGAATTTTCCATCATGGTCTCTGATAGTCTCCTTTTCTTTATTCCCTTCCCTTCTCCATAAAAAAGATATTATCTACAGTGCTGCTCATTCCAAGCACATCTCCACTACTTCATTTTGTCTTCTTTCAAGCTCTTCTGGTGAGGTTTTTAACACAAAAGGCATGCATAACCATTGATATTGTCCATATTTCAAGTTGCATGTGGTCAGTAGCACGTTTTCTTCATCCAACTCTACATGCCAGAAGCCATTACTTGATTTTTTTCCTTAAGTTTGCCCACTTTTCAGTAAGGTGTAAAAAAAATATAAACTGTTATTGTTAAGCTGGAAAATGTAATTAAAAGTTCGGTATTCGAAACATACAGTGAAGATAAACATTATGTTCAACTGAAAAGTTTGTAAGGTATGCACTGACTTTGTGTACCATTAGTACAGTTTCACAAACTCTAGTTCCAAATCCTATGCAGTTCAATGGCTTGTCACTATCTCTCAACTTGATGTAATTTTTGGAAATTCTTCTTCCATTTCACATGACGGCAATCATATCTCCCGCCACAGGTCATACTCAAACTGGCACGTGATGTCCAATAAACGTAATTGTGTCCCTTCCAGCGTTTATTCACAAGAATCTGAATAATCCTTTTTATTCTTCTGTGTTGATTATTAACACTTTTCTGGAGGCTTATTTTCTCTTTTGTCTAAAAATTGCATTGCTTGCCCGACACCATTTTAAAAAAATTCTATAGTCAATGGTTTGATCATGCAGATGCTTCGCATGAACAAATAGGTGCAGCTTAGAGCATCTGAGGTGCTGCTGTAAAGTTATTCTGGTTCCCCGACTAATTTCACTAATTCTAATATGAAACCCGGATCCAATCCAACACGGATGAACAAATTTTCTGGGTTTTTCAGCAATGATAATTTTTCCGTAGTTTTTGCTTTCATGCCTCAAGTCCGTATTTTAAGGGTAATTTTCCTAAGACTTGCGGCAAAATCGTTAGGGTTGGCAGGTCTGACAGGAGTGATAATCCATTTTTTCAAGATGATCAAGTTATGTTTTCACTCCCTCTTTTATGGCTAATGGTATTTTGCTTGGCAGATGTACTTTGGGTGCAACACTCTGATCTATCTTGAGGTGATATTCCCTTTCAGCATGCCCATACCTTCAAATAAATCTGATTATTCTCATAAAATCTTGTGCGTCAATTCTTTCCCCTACTTCCCATCATAATGTTCTCATACTTCACTTGAAACTGGTCCATTTGTTGTGCTGCTTGATTTCCAATAATAAGGTGTCGCTTCTGCACCATTCGGGACAACAAAGTCTGCTTTATTTTCTTACGTTCTGGAGGTATATCATCTTATGCTTGCATTTCCTACAGGTTGGAATGTGGTCTTCCTGTACATGGTGAGAACTTAATTCATTTTCTTTCTATATGGTGCTGTGATAAATCTCCCCATTCTGTTACAGCAATGATATTACTAGCGGTGCCACTGTCAATTCAGAATTGTTTGTATGTTGTTTTCGTATTGTTCATTATTATCCTTATTTCTTTGTCTTGCATTCTCATGCTATCAAAAAGTTTCAGACTTTATTTCAAATTACTTGAATTTTGCTCAGGTAGATCGACTATTCTTGGTTTTCTTGCTACCTTTCAGAGGCATACTATCTCAAAATGGTCTGGCTTTTGACAATAACTGCTTTTTTTTTTTTAAAGCTGAATAATTGCTTGGTAACTGCAGTACTTTTATACTAATGCTTATTTTGTTTACATTCTGTCATGTGCATTGCTCTCCCTCTCTCAGCTTCTCTCTTCTTTGTGTCATTCAACTTTTCTTTCTTCTCCACCAAACACATCATTTCAATTGCTTTGCTCCATTCTTTTGAGTGTTCTGTCCTGCATATTGAAATGCACTTGTCTATTGCGAGATCTTCCTCTCTTAATAATCTTTCTCAGGTTTGTTGCCTGTACACCACATACTATTCTATCTCTTAACAATGAGTCATACTGACTGATGCTATAATCCAAAATTCTGTTACACATTGATCTACAGATTCACTTGACTCTTGATTTTGCACGATAAATTTGTACCTTTCTACCGTTTCATCTTTTAGGGCATTACAATATTCATCAGAAACTTTGGTAATATTTTTTATGGTCTTTCTGCTATTCTGTGAAGGTCATCATTTCATAAAGGTCTCTAACTTGGTTGCCAGTACGATAATGAATTTCTTCCACATATCTGCTACATGTTAGGAATCAAAGTTCTATGTGCTCAATGCTGGAATTAATTGCCTGTATAGAGTTTCGTTGCAGTGTGGTCTGTTAAAAATATATTTTCCTTAAAATTCACTTTGAAAGTCATTATTTCAACAAAAGTGTTTTCTGAACTTGCCAACTTTTTAATTGGTTCACACACTATACATTTTCATCTTGTTCAATGATGAACATCCAACAGGACCAGACACTTTATTGTCACAAGAGACAGCAAGTGAGTCATCTTAAAGATTACAGAACAGTCACCGATATTATACACATGTACAATGAATGTAACAAAATTTAACACTGAAAAGAACTTTTACAGTTTACAAACTTCGTCTTTAATTGGATTTTCCCCAGTATGTATATCATGTGCTTCTTCAAATTACCTTCTCAATAAATATTTTATCACAGATTTCAGTTTTGAATGGTTTTTCTCTTTCATGTACTTTCACACGACTTTTGAAATGGCAATTGAACAATGCATCACAAATTTCACACAAAAGCGTCTGGTGCTACTTCAAATTAATTCTCACAAAATATTCAACCAAAAACTTCACATTTGGATGGATTTTCTTATGTAACTTTTGAAGAATTTCATGTTTCATTAAATATCTTTAATTTTCCAAGCACTAGATACTTAGACACGTTTACAGTTTCAAATTTGCTGATTCCCTCATCTGTTAGAAAATGAAGTGAATATTTGTCATTTAAAGACAAGTAGAATGCCATGGCCTCTGCCACTTGTACTCAATGTAAGCTCTGCTAAGCACAGTCAACTACATGTTTACCTGGTCTGTAAGTCACGCATATCACATTTCTATGAGCGATGTAATTGTACGTTGTAATCATTTTGGTGCACCGTGTGGCTCTGTTATTGTTATAAACCCACCAACCTGTCGGATTCAGCATTTTTGTGACCGCTTTCACCTTGTCTCATCAATTTTCAACCCTGGTGCCCTTGTATCTGGAGCCTAAATGTGCCTACATTAGTTACAGCAAGTTATAGAAATATCTGACTTTCATATTTTTTTATTTTATTTTTTTTTTCATTTCCATCCAATTCCTGGTCAACAGAAATGGAAATTTCTTGTTTGGAATCGAAGTTCATTTTATCTGGCGGTTTGATGGGCTTCATGGTGCAATTAAATTCCCCTAACACCGGTCCGTTGCGACGTGGCCCGTTCAAACAAGCATTTTCCTTACAATTGAACTTGTTCATTTCCACGAACAAGTTTTCTGTAATCACTGACTTTTTAAATGTTTTGCACATTCTACTTCTGACACTATATTTATCTTGGTTTAATGACGAATTATACACGACAAAAATACTCACTCCTTTCAGAAACCTGACACCTGACAAAGCGAAAACGAGGGCGGACCATCTATAAATGTTCCCGAAAGGTTATATCAATCCTACAGATATATAATAAACGTAACGAAATCCAAACACTGAAACGAACTGTTAATTCACTTTGTTTTTATAAATGGCTATTATAATTAAACTGAATTTTACACACTAAGATTTAATTGGATTTTGCCAGTACGTATCATTATTTGCTTCTTCAAATTACCTTTCTCACGAAACATTTTATCACAATTCCACTTTTTCACTGGCTTTGGTGTGACTTGGCCAGGGTTCGAGCCCGCGACTTCCCACGTTCGAGGCGGACACTTTAACTAATTAGGCCACCGGAGCTGTCCAAATGCGCTGCAAAGTAGGCCTAATTGAATACTCAATTTTATAACTTATCCATATGTATGCAGGTCACACCACAAGGTTTAGTAAATAAAATACAATAAAACCAAAAATAAATTTAATGTTGCCCTGTGATTATGACTTGTTTAGCGTGCCCATTTTAGTGATATAAAATGACTTATTCTGCAAAGAATTTAAGAAATAAAATACCCGACCTGTTCAGAGTACAGCCCCTTTGCCACATTAAAGGCTAAAAAAGAGCCTTTAAGGAGTTTCACCAATATTATTGAAGCGACTCGTGATTCTGATTTATCACTTTATCAAGCGTACCGATTTTTTCTGTCATGAAAGTGGTTTACTTAGAATTTAGTTAGAATTTGTTCAGTTTTAATTTTCTAGAATACCTATGTCATTATCTACCATGAGAGAGAGAGAGAGAGAGAGAGAGAGAGAGAGAGAGAGAGAGAGAGAGAGAACATATCGCATATTTCATGAAGCTATCGTAAATCTATCAGTCTTGAACATTAATCGTATTTGTACGTAATTTTTTTTTTTTTTAAGTGCTATTTCTTTAAATTTCTCATATCTTGCCTGGCCTGTATGAAGAGCAAAAGATTTCTTCCCCTTGGCGATTACCGATATGAGAGAAGAAACATGGACGCCCGTACATATAATAATGAGGACTTTGTATAGCGCCTAATCTTTAGAAGCTCTAAGCGCTTTACAACATTTGACAACACTTAAAAAAAAAAAAAAAAACATATATAATGATATGATTACAAAAATAAAAACAAACACCACGAAGGTAGAAACAGAAAATATGCTGTAAATATTTAAGGCAAGGATACATTATTAGGTCTTTAAGTCTTTA
>JAECUM010037166.1:0-16446 GCA_016617855.1 Megalonaias nervosa
TTTTAAACTTTCCCATATTATCATTATATCTCCACTGGTTTCTTTAGCTTTTTCCAGGTAGCTTTGCACGGACTGCACATATTGCTTGTCAGCAAGATTAGCGTTGTTTAATTTCCACAGTCCGTGCCCCCATTTTCACTTATTGTTAATTATTAGACTAAGTGTTACAGGTTTATGATCACTTAGTGAATAATCTTGTATAAAACATGCTTGAGCAGCATTGCTGTAGTTTGCTGATATATAGAAGGTGTCTAATCTACTGCCTTTGTTTCCTTTGTAAAAATATGTGTACTCCCTTTTGTTCTCATTTAAAAGACGGTATGTATCTAATAAGTTATTTGTTTTAACAAAGAGCCGAATCCATTTATGTAAACTTATGTTTCCTTCTGTAAGCTTTTCGCTTTTATCTAAATGCGATGCAATCCAGTTACCCCCCCCCCATATACATGGATTGTTAATATTGTTTTGTATATAATGATTTGCATTTATTATAAAGTCAAATTTGTTTGGTTCAATTCCTCCCGATGGCATATAAATATTGAAGAAGTTCCAATTGTTTAATTTAATATGTATTAGTCTCCCTATTAATTCTTTTGGTATTTTTAGGTTTTCAAAGTTCAATCCTTTGGCGGCACCCCTAATAATAGTAGCCGCCCCTGATTTACTTTTAGTTGGGTGGCTACTGGTGAGAACTATGGCGTCCAGCTCTTCTTCAAGTCTCTTCACCAAGTTATTAGGGGTTCCATGTGTTTCTTGCAAAATTACTATGTCATAATTTTTTGCTAGTTGTATTATCTTATTTATTTTATTTGTTATTCCGTTTATATTTATAGTCAGGAGATGCAGGTTTAGTCCCTCCATTCTTGACTGTAAGGAATAAATTTATTAATTTATTATCTAAGTTTATTTATTGTGTTAATGAAGTTCTACATTCAATTAATATATTAAATTAGTGGGCAGTTCTTTTTGATTTATACTGTTCCAAACTGATTGTTTTCCTTTGCGATTCCCGTGTCCAAGATACTGTTCTTTTCCTTGAATCTGTTTCTATTTTTTCGTGTCTTGCTTCTTTGACTAAGTCTGCGATTTCGTTATCCGTGGGGGTACGTGGTGTTGATGATGATCTTTTCCTTCTTTGTGTTAAGATTGGTGTAGATGTTTCTTGCATTTCTTGTATCTGAGTAGGCGATTCCATGTTGATTGTTTCCTCCACAGTTTCAGTTTCCTGTGATAGTGATTAAACATCTTCGTTTTCTTGCTGTTTTGGTTCCTCAAAATTGGGTTCCTCTAATATAAAAAATGGTGTTTTGTCTTGCTCTTTCAGTTTGGCTTCTTTCATTGATTACTCTTTTTGTTTTTACAGCTTTCTGGCTCTCGCCTTTGCTCTTCTTTTCTCCATGGAGCTGTTCTGACTCGCATCATTCCATTGTTCTTGCTCTTGCGAGTTGGTCCCCGAGGAAAGAGAAAGGTCTGTAGCAATTTGGTCAGAGAGGTCTGTAGCAATTTGGTCAGATTTATCCGACTTGTCCAAACTTTCTTGGTTCCCTTCTGTCGTTTGCGGTTCTGGTAATTCTTTCAGTATTTGTATGTTTTCATCCATTGTTGGTTCATGAGCTACTGCTCTCGCATATGTACTTCGTGGATTTGTTTGTTGGTTCCCCTGATTGGGGCATTCGCTCGCTAAGTGTCCGACGTTGTTACATCTGAAGCAAGGCCTGTAATACTGGCAACCTTTGTACCATGTTTTGATTGGAAAGCCCATCACATAGAAGTGGGTGGGTATTTTCCTCGTGTCCTGTTCTGTCAAGGTAACAATTCGCACTCCAGTAAGAACTTTGGGGAAACCCCAGAATGTTGCATTTTGGGATCGAACAGATTTAATCTCAAATTTCCTCTCTATTTTAGCTGTAAGTTCTTCTATCGGTATCTCAAGCGGCAGTCCGGAGAAATCAATATCTATCGTTTTCTCTCCCTATCTTTTCATCAGGGGTGGTGGGGCGTAGATAAGTACTTTCTTTCCTCTTATCTCCATTGACTGGTCATTTCTGTAAATGGGCTTATCACTCTTTCCAAATAAAAAGTACAAGCCTCTTCTGCCATTTTGTAGGCCTTGTATGTCATCTATTTTCGTCCCTCTTGAAACCAAATACTGTAAGATCTCTGCCGTTCCCGGCCTTTCCTCTTCGGTGAAGTTAGATAAATCCAGTATTTGGCAACCTGGCGCCCGAAACGCATACAGGGCTCTCCCCTGCGCTGTCGCTCTCATTTCTGTTGGAAAGTAAGCTTGTATCTTCTTCCCTTTTTGCTGGTTTGATGCACTGCTTGCCATTTTAGTATAAGAAACTGCCCACTACTTGGGCAAACAAATGTTTCTAATATACTAAATCTCTAAATTCCAGAAAAATATCTCTGCTTATAAAACTAATGATAGTTTTAACAGTAGACTATTTCTATTATTTAAATAAACTTTAAACAAACTTTAAATTTGAAATAACAAAAATAAAAAAATAAAAAAAAATCTATGTACCTATAGAGCTAACCATAGAAATTAACCACAGCAGCCGTAGAGCTGAGTGAACAGTGTTTCTGGTCAAGTAGCAAGTGATCGGGAGTTGCAGACCGCATTGGAGGGCGTTGATTGCTTGATTGACCAAGGAATTGATTGGTGGTCGGTGACTACCTATAATGATACCTGTTTGATTAACTTGTGTGACTGGTAGCCCGGAAGTGTTTTTTGTGTTATTCCGTACATGTAATCTTTTAGCCGTGGGCTAATTTTGGGGTTTTGTTATACCCATTGTTTTGGGAGTGTATAAGATATTTTTGTATGATATCTCTCCAATCAATTCATCATTTTACTATTTGAGTAAAACAATATCTCATTTTTCACTAGTTGAGTGAATACATCATTTTTACTATTGAGTAAAACACGTCATTATTTTTATTCTTTTCATCGTGTGGAATTGCTGTGATTTGTTCACCTTTGTCCTTGTACTGTGGGTCATTTATTTGTATTTATATTTGTTACATTTTTAGGTTCGTGCGTATTATACTAATTTGTCCAATATTTGAATCTATAAACGCACGTATCAATCATATTTCTTTTCTCATTTAAATCATACAGCAATAAACATTGTATATGTATCACCATCAAACGTGTTCTGTTGTAAGTCCGGAAATCCCAACTCGGTTATCTTGTTACACTGCTTAATGGACCAACCGACTGAATAGATGCATACTACTTAATGTATCAACCGATTGAATAGATAACTACTACCTAATGTATCAACTGATTGAATATATAAATACTACCGAATGTATCAATTGACTGAATAGATAAATACTACCTAATGTATCAACTAAAGAGTGAAGAGATAAATAGTACCTAATGTATCAACCAAATGAATATTTATAATCGTGTATTTTTCTCACCACAAGGCGGCGCTTGCAATAAAACCTCAGCTGTTTCTTCGGTTAGGGAGGTATGAAATCATTTTAAAGGATATTTTTACAAAAGTCAAACGTGGCCATCTGATGAAATTTCGTTTGCATTATTTGTATTTCCCCATTCAAATTATGTACAATACACGCATTACCTTGTGAAAATAACACTGACTGTCTTGCATAGTGAAAAATTCTAATTCAATCTTGACGTTTGCAATTTTAATCGAAGAATGGGCTTTTAGCAAGAAAGCTGTCAGGGTGTGAATATGCCGGAAAACATAATCAATAATTGTCTCTTTCTGTACTAACATAATAATGTATGTTTTTCGTAAAGTAATGAGTGAAATCCCTGACCCTAATGAAGAGTTCTCACAAGAGACATCACAGGAGACATCAGAAAAACCCCAGCCTGAACAAGGTACATCAACAATATCTGACGATCAAAACATAAGTACAGAAAGTAACGCAAAACAAACTGAAAAATGGGAAGATGCTAGCAAAACGAGTTCGGCAGAAAAGAAAAGAGAAAAAGACAGAAACAGACAGAGACAAAAGAAAGAGAAAGAAATTACATTAGTGGAGAAAGATACGGCACCATACTTTGTTCTAGAAGAACCGAATTTTGATGAAGAAAAAAAAAAACAAAACGGAAGAAACTACAGAGAGTCAAACCTCACAGACCATAGAAGAAACCTTGAACTTAACAACAGTTCAAGCAAATGAAGAAAAATAAGAAACCATGGACTTTGAGACGTCAAACCCCTCTTCCTCCCTTAAGAGGAAAAGATCTGCCTCCACACCTAGAGAACATACCCCAAGGGAACCAGAAAATACCCGAAGGGAATCAGAAACAGAAACTGAGCTAACAGAAATGATAAAGGACATAAAAAGTGGAAGAAGAGAGGAAAAAGAACATCTTCCCTAACAAGGGAAAACCAGAAAAAAGTTATCAGTATCAAAGAATACAGAGCAAGAACTGCCCACTAAAAATAACTATTTTAAATTAATGAAATATATTGAAAAATATAAGCTAATTTATGTTTGACTTTAAACTTTTAAACATATAACACGTTAAGATGGAGGGATTAAACCTTCGAATCTTAACTGTTAATATAAATGGAATTACAAATAGAATAGATAAAATAAAAAATGTGGCAACAAATTAGGATATAATTTTAATACAAGAGACTCAAGGGATGTCTGAACAATTAATAAAAGAACAAGAAGAAACGCTTGATGCAATAGTTCTAAAAAGTAACCACCCAACCAAATCGAAATCAGGGGTGGCTACAATTATCAGGCAATCAGCCAAAGGATTAAACTTTGAAGCTACAAATATCCCAAGAGAATTGCAAGAAAGATTACTACATATAAAACTAAATAACTACAATATTTTTAATATCTCTGTACCAAGTGGAACTTTTATTCAAAAGAAAGTCGATTTTATAAAAAATGTAAACCACTATATTCAAGGCCTCATAGGTAACCCATGTATAGCAGGTGGTGATTTCAATTGGATATCTTCAGATTTGGATAAAAGTGATAAACTTACAAAAAATGATAAAGAGTTTAAAAAAATGGATAAATATTTTTAAAGAAACAAATAATTTAGAAGATATTTATTGATCGCTAAATGGAAATAAAAAAGAATATACATTTACATATAGAGGAAATAAAGGAAGTAGATTAGATACATTTTACATATCTGAAAACCATACAAACGAAGCAAACGCTTGCACCATAATTGATTATCAAATTGCAGACCATAAAGCCGTAGAACTCGTAATGAAAATAACAAATAAATGCAAATGGGGACAAGGATTATGGAAGATGAATAATACTCACCTGATGAACACCGAATATGTGAAAACTGTGCATGCTCACCTCGAGAAATTTAATAACAACAATGGAAATATACTACAAGAATGGGAACAACTAAAACAAGAAATAAAAAGAATTACAAAATACTATAGTAGAATAAAGAAATTGCATAATGATTGGATAATAATAAATACATTGAAAGTCAAAGTAAAAATAATTCAAATACTGTAAATGAGGAAAATTTTAGACAATGGAGCAATATTGAAAACGAAAAAGCACAAGGGATAAAACTAAGGGCAGGGAAATTTGAAAATTTATATAAGAAGGGGAAGGGTCTATATAAAAAATATAGAAATAAAAAACGGGGAAAATAGGAAAATTGAATCTATGAGAGTTAACAATATAATCAGTACACATAAAAAAGAAATACTACAAGAAATTAAAAATTACTATGATAAAATATATAAATCTCAACATATTGAAGGGGAAAATATAGATAAATACTTACAACAAACTAAATATAATCAAAGATCATCTAAAGAAAAAGAGAAGTGTGAACATTTTATTACAGGTTGTGAAATAATAAATGCAATAAAAAGTTTAAAAAGGGAAAATCACCAGGAGCAGATGGAGTTACATCTGACTTCTATATTAAATTCCAAAATAAACTAGTAGATAGTCTGGAACTATTATTTAACAATATTTTACTAAAGGGGGAAATGCCAAAAAGTTTAAGAGAGGGGGTTATTACTTTAATATACAAGGGGAAGGGAGACAGAGAAGATATAGAAAAACTGGAGACCAATTACACTGTTAGATAAGGACTACAAAATTCTGAGTAAAATAATAACAAGTAGAATAAGAGGGAGTATAAATAAAATAATATAAATCAAAACTGTGGAGGGAAGAGAAGAAAATTTCAAATAATACTTTGTCAATTACATCTATAATAGAATTTTTCAAAAGTAAAGGACAGAAAGGACTCATGTTCTTGTTCGATCAGGAAAGAGCTTTTGATCGAATAGAACATGACTTTATTTTTAAAACTTTAAACAAATGTGGATATGGGCTCAATCTAATAAATTTAATAAAAGCGATGTACAATAAAATACTTTCAAGAGTAGCAGTGAATGGGGCTTTAACGGAAAAAATTAAAATACAACGCTCAGTAAGGCAGGGATGCCCCCTATCTATGTTGCTGTATGTAATAGCTATAGAATTCTTGAACATAAATATTAACAGTAATACTAATATTCAAGGAATACAAATACCAAATCTGAACTATGAATTCAAAACTATATTTCATGCAGATGACTGCACATGCCTAACCAGAGATGAATACTCATATAAGCATCTACAGGATGAATTCACAAATTTGACAAAGTCTCGGGCTCAGCTATAAATCACGATAAAACGGAAATTTTACTAATAGGCAACTGGAGAGGAAACCACCCTGGGCTTCCCCCAAATCTGATTAATGAGCATGTAAAAGCATTAGGGATTATTTCTGGGACGAACTCTACTCACAAATACTACTGTGAGTTAGTAAAAAAGATCGATTCTCAGATTGAAACTTGGAAATATACAAGATTAAACCTCATAGACCGAACACAGGTGGCTAAAACCTATTTATACAGCCAATTGAATTATGTAATAAACTCGGTTCACTTAACTGAAGCAATGATAGGAACGATTGAAAGAAAAATATTGAGCTATATTTGGAATAATACCATACATTATCGTAAGAAAAAAGATATATGCAGACCTAAAGATAGAGGGGCATTAGCCCTGCCAAACCTGAGCATAGAACAAAAATCATTAATTTTAAATAGATTTAAAGAATTAGACAATAATCCAAAATATCCGTGGGAAGCTATATATATATTTATAATTTCGGATATTTATGTAGATTTAATAATGAAACATACAAAAATAATAAACTGAGTAAACTCTTAGAACCACCAGGAACATATAGGAGAATAAAGGATATACTATACATATATAGAGATAACCCAAAAATTTGGGATTTAAACAATGATACGTATGTTACTTTATTAAATGCAACATTAAGTGATAAACAAGAAATAGAATTCAAACACCCTCAGCTACACTGGACGACTATTTGGAAAAACTGGGCAGGTATAGGATCGGCTGCGATACAAAGTAGGCTGTTCCTGTACCTGCACGACAAATGGTTAACAAGAGAGTTAGCCTTTAACAGGCACTTAACATCTTATATATCTAAATGTAGGTTATGCGGAAAATTTATAGATTCAAAAAACCACATGATACTATTTTGTACCAAGACTAAACAGGAAAGACAGATACAAAGAAATAAAATTATAAATTTAAATGATAAACAACTTTCATATACTGATAACATTAATGATAAAGTAATTTATAAAGAATTAATTGACTATATAAACAAATAAATGAAGATAAAAAGATTTAGATAATTCATTTGAATTTAAGTCTTTGTTTATAATAGTATATCTGTGGGATCTTTACACTTTATGCAACCAACAAAACAAACAAACATTGAAAAGGCTACCCAGGGGATTCTAACGTGCGAGGCCAAAGCTACGGGACTTACGTGTGGTAGTACGGCTCGCACCGAATCGCCAAAGGGAGCCGAACAAGAACATTACGAAAACAGAAACACTTGCACGCAAATATAACACATCCTATCCATTACATTCTATATTCTCTTAACTATCTTTCCAAATATCCAGCATACACTAAAATATAAAGATTCTACAAGACCTAGAAATAAGGTTAAGACAAATGTGTCCAACTGAATTTCTCGAGTTAAACTGAATCTGGAATAAATTAAATAACAACTATAAAGATTTGACTATATGCCAGTCCAAACATTAACACAATATAGCATACATACATAATAGCACACATATATATCACACATGGACAATACTGATCACCGGCAATGATCACTTACAATAAATAAACTCCAAGACCAGCCCGGGTTGAGGAGTATTTTGCAATAGAATAGGAAAAATGGTGTATAAACCTTAAAACAAAAATTCGTAAAAACGAAATTCTATAAAATTAATACAAATAGCACACACATATTAATAAAACAGAAAAACATAAAAGACCCTATAAATTTTGGAACTAGGGGGTCTCTTCTATGATGACAAGTCTGAGAGGGATCACATCAATAAAACTTAGGGACTTGCACATCTTCAGCTGTAGAGGTACGTAATTTATTAATTTCTTATGTATATTATTTCTTTTGTATATTGTAAGTTACAGCTATTGTATTACTACGTTTATTTTTGTACATTTTCAATGTAGCTTTGGCTTGCATGGTATAATGCAATACTTTCTATTCTTGTTTGTGACTTAGCGAGAGATTCACATTAACAATATAAAGTTGCATTTTATTAAAAAAAACGTTTAGTACCATAGGAATCTTATCGGACACGGGTTCACTTCTGAACCTGTTTATTGCTTTGTAATATTGTACCGATAATGTAATTTGTATAACTTACCGTATATAACGTCATTACGTTTTATCCTATATGCCGTGTCATAAGTAGTACACGGTGTTAGATGTATTTTCAGCTGACCAGGGTGTAGAGCTATAGAGCTGACCAGAGTGACCAGAGTGTAGAGCTGTAGAGCTGACCCAAGTGACCAGAGTGACTAGAGTGATCCATGATGATCGTAGTCGTGGTACCAGCTATAGAGCTAACCATAGAAATTAACCACAGCAGCCGTAGAGCTGAGTGAACAGTGTTGCTGGTCAAGTAGCAGGTGATCGGGCGTTGCAGACCGCATTGGTGGGCGCTGATTGCTTGATTGACCAAAGAATTGAATGGTGGTCGGTGACTACCTATAATGATACTTGCTTGATTGACCGGTGTGACTGGTAGCCAAGTGTGATTTTGACGGAAGTGTTTTTTGTGTTACTCCATGCATGTTATCTTTAAGCCGTGGGCTAATTTTGGGGTTTTGTTATACCCATTGTTTTGGGAGTGTATAAGATATTTTTGTATGATATCTCTCCAATCAATTCATCATTTTACTATTTGAGTAAAACAATATCTCATTTTTCACTAGTTGAGTGAATACATCATTTTTACTATTGAGTAAAACACGTCATTATTTTTATTCTTTTCATCGTGTGGAATTGCTGTGATTTGTTCACCTTTGTCCTTGTACTGTGGGTCATTTATTTGTATTTATATTTGTTACATGTTTAGGTTCGTGCGTATTATGTTAATTTGCCCAATATTTGAATCTATAAACGCACGTATCAATCATATTTCTTTTCTCATTTAAGTCATACAGCAATAAACATTGTATTTGTATCACCATCAAACGTGTTCTGTTGTAAGTCCGGAAATCCCAACTCGGTTATCTTGTTACACTGCTTAATGTACCAACCGACTGAATAGATACATACTACTTAATGTATCAACCGATTGAATAGATAACTACTACCTAATGTATCAACTGATTGAATATATAAATACTACCGAATGTATCAATTGACTGAATAGATAAATACTACCTAATGTATCAACCAAATGAATATTTATAATCGTGTATTTTTCTCTCCACAAGGCGGCGCTTGCAAAAAAAACCTCAGATGTTTCTTCGGTTAGGGAGGTATGAAATCATTTTAAAGGATATTTTTACAAAAGTCAAACGTGGCCATCTGATGAAATTTCGTTTGCATTATTTGTATTTCCCCATTCAAATTATGTACAGTACAGGCATTACCTTGTGAAAATAACACTGACTATCTTGCATAGTGAAAAAGTCTAATTCAATCTTGACGTTTGCAATTTTAATCCAAAAATGGGCTTTTAGCAAGAAAGCTGTCAGGGTGTCAATTTATGCCGGAAAACATAATCAATAATTGTCTCTTTCTGTACTAACATAATAATGTACGTTTTTCGTACAGAAAATTGCAGATAATATTAAGGTATTGTTTTACTGCTTTTACGTCTCTGAATCAGGATTGATCGATTAAAGGGACGCTTGTTGTATCATTTACTAATGTATTCACTTGTAGTGTAAGAAATAAATTAAAAAAGCAAAGAAAAACAGTTTATCTTCAAATTATTTCGTACGTACATTCAGAAAATTGTATGCAGACATTTACGACATTTTGAAAACACTGATAATGTGTTGTGCAGCAGATATAACAATGAATTGTGGATTTGGTGATTCAATCATTAAATCAATGAACTTTGGATTTGGTGATACAAGCATTAAATATGGCACACATCTAGGGTATATCCCATGATAGATATTTAACCATAGGGTAATCGGAGATTTTTCTCCTTAGGCGATAAAATGCAAACATTTTCTAAAATGACCGCCATTCAAAATTTGGTAAACTGAATCCACTTGTATGGTTGCGAACTTGATTAGATTGCATTATTTCAATTATGCTTGCATTTGTAATAGTTGTACAAAGATTGTGCGTCATAACATAATTAATATATTTCGTTTTATAAGTTTTAGACATCTAAAATTTGACACAGTCTTGAGCACAAAAGAATCGGCATGAAAGATTAAACATTATATCCAACAATGACAAGTGTAAACATACTATTAAATGCATAGTGTTTCTATAAGGTTTCTGCACATTTTTTACTACATTGACAAATGTAATATTGCAATGGAGACCTGCCTTAAGGCACTTGCTATATTCCCGTGCAGCTCGTTTGTATCTGCAGATCATTAGTTTCCGACAACCTTCTGGAAGAGTGGTCCAGCATGTTTCCCAAAAGATATCTTTCATTTTGGTTCCACTCCTACTCACTTGG
Organism: Megalonaias nervosa; assembly: GCA_016617855.1. Taxonomy (NCBI): domain Eukaryota; kingdom Metazoa; phylum Mollusca; class Bivalvia; order Unionida; family Unionidae; genus Megalonaias; species Megalonaias nervosa. The sequence continues at coordinate 11,070 of JAECUM010037166.1, forward strand.
CGATAATAGCTCAGGACACGCAACCATAATTTCGGACAAGTAGTGACCAGGCTGGTACGCATCCTTCTGTGTCTGCTGGATGAGTGCTGCCGTTCATGGGGAAGGTCAGAGTGCTCTACCTTTCTGAGTAAAAACTGTTTTGCACACTCCTGGATGCTAGTTTGGTCAAACAGCAACATCGTCGAGAGCTCTAGTGGTTTAAATCAATCGTCTATGTACTCTGATGTGGTACCGAAAGCACAGAATACTTTCATGACTTCAACTTAGACTTTCCATGTGTCCCATGTAGTCTTTTCCCTCTTCTTGCAAAGGATGACAGTGTAAGAGACGACGTAAATGCATGAAACATAGACAATGAACCAAGTCATTCAGGACCTAGTGCTAGGGCCAGTTCGTGAGTTGCTAAGAACCAAAAACTCTTTCCAACTCCAAACGCAAGCCTCATGTAGGATATGTTGCGGTATTGGGCTCATGTCACTGTGAGAATGAACAAATCTGGTGTCAAATGTGCGTAGTAACATCTTGTTTAACAGCAACTTCCTCGTGGGGGAGGATTCGTAAATCGGCCTCTTCATGATTGCACGGAGAAAGACCTGAAACATGTCGTCGGGGTTGTGTACACAACACACTAGATTTATGTGTGCTGCTTATTTCTTTGTTTCTGTACATGGTTGCTACACTGGTCGTAAGGAAGGAGAACAACTCAGTATTATTGTTGTTATGTGTATTTATTTTGCATTGTGTGATTGTCCCTTGTCCATAATTGAGGGTAGGAGTTTGTGTCTACCTGACTAATGTCTTTCTTGTAACAACATATTACATAGCTATTTGTGTCTATGATTGTAGATTATATATTAAGATTATTATCATTTTTAGGTAAATGCGTTTACTTGAGTTTTAGTTCAGGACATTGGTTTTCCAATTTTTAATCTACCTGCTGTTTGCTATGTTCTTTTCTAAAGTTTGGGTAATAAACCTGATCTTATTTACAATTTAAATGTTCTGGAAATAAACTTTTGACCCTCATTCTGGTCCTTATATTGTATCTTGGGTTTTTGTACAAGCGAGAGATAGATATAAAGTCTGTATAACCATCTAAACATCTGAAATGGAAAGAGCTTTTCAATTGTGTTCTGTTCCACTTTAACAGGATTTATTTATTTAAATTATTCACTGGAATTATAAGGTGTTTTTGACTTTATGACTAAATCACTATTTTGGGATTTTTGAGTATTGATTTAGAGATATGTTGGATTATATCATTGTAATAGATTAAACATGTTAGCACATAAACACAACTTCAGGCTCTTGGTACATTAGGGAATTCAAAACTGGAATTAAATCGGAACACCACTGGAATTCATTCGGAACTATATACTTTTCAAACTGTGATATAACTTTTAGGACCATTCACTTTTAATTCACAATACTATAAGTCTTTATTTTAATTTTCGCTTTGTGTTCCAGGGGGAAATACATTATTTGTTGAATTATACAAAATTTGTTGGTTTTCGCTCTTTTATATTACTTAGTTGTTCAACGCGAGGAACCATGAACCGATCTTGGTTAAAGCATCAATACATAGTACGAAATCTGCATAGGTCATCACCTCAGGTTCCTGCTGGAAGATAATGGAGCAAAGCCGGAACTAAGGACTTTTTACAGTCCTGTCAATGCCTCAGTTATGCATGAAGATCGGATTCTTTTCCTCATCCAGGGTGGAACAGTGCTGGACGTACAATGTCTGTATGAGTAGATACAGAGCACAAGCTGTGATCTAATGGGTGTGTTGAGTGCGTGTCACAAGGAAGGATTTCTTAAGCGAGTCTACTATTTTCACTGTGGCAGCGATAGGTTGAACAAGTGCACTGGTACACGCATTGTCCTTCATAAGATCACCCAGGAAGGATTCCCACTTAGCTGCAGGGACTCAGCAATTGACACGGTTGCTTTCAAGAATGTTTTACAGCGGTTTAAGACTGGAGAAAACTCAGTTTGGGTCAAAAGCAGAACGAAGACCAAGGCTTGTTTAATATGTAAACTTCTAGCATCCCAAACTGCTACCAGCAACACTGTGGTGTTGCATGAGACCCCAATGTGAATTCCTTTGATATTTCAAAGAAACACAAAACTTGGCTACTTCACAAATGACAGTGAAGTTATCACTGTTCTGGGTATTTTATGCTGGGGGACCCGCAATGATTAGCCCAAACTGGGTAAAGTGTCTCAATAAATCATTTTAGTGTACGTTTTGGCATTCCCGGACTCACAAAAAAGAACAAAAATCCCATCTATAATGGAGCCAGACAATGGTTTTGAATTACAAAATCAGTTTCTTGTAAAGTAGAAAAGATGGACGACCAAGTTAAGAACGCCTCTAAGTTGATAATTAAGTACCATTCTTTGCTAGGACATGCCAAAAGCAAGCTAGCTGGTGTAGAGGTGGGGTGGTGGCCTCTACATGATTCCAACTGACTTACTTCTTAAAGTTAGCAGCGCTCTTGGGTATAGCAACGAGCTTCTCGTAGCACCACTGTCCGCCGCTCAAATACATGTGCAAAGCATGCTCCAACAATAGTATCCAATGAAGAAAGAAGAGGTCAGCTTGGACCCGCGCGGGGCAAGCGACCGTGACAAGCACAAAAAGCGAAATTCAAAGCATTCAGGCATCTAAAGAAACAGAATACCAAGAAACCATTAAAATATTCATTAGGTTTCAACGGCATCACGGCGGATTGTTTGGTCGTTTGGATTATACACCGAGCGCTTGCGTCAGCGCAGTCGGAGCTTCTACAAACGTTGGTTTCTGACCTGTCTGCATATTGAGAGCCGAGAATCGTAAAGAAAACGACAGCTATCCTGATGAAAAGCATTGTGAGATTTACTGCCTGACTGCAAATGTCATTGCAAGCGGTTTTTATCAAGAACAATACTATTGACCTGATGATTCTGGGCAGAGTTCTGGACGCTTTTCTTCCAACGTTATTATCAACAATGTGTAACAAAGTCCTTAGTTCCACGACGTGAAAGACAAGGTAATACTTCTTGTCAATGCTGAGGGCAATCAACTAGTTACCCTGTTATGTGCACTCGCTAAACTGTTCCAGGACACCACGAATCTTTTATACACGATAAGTTTGATTTCTTTGTCGCGTTGGCATAGAACCTACCCTTACAATGTACGCCAGGATCAGCCTACGGGTCATAACTCAGACATACAAAGCTCTTGCAGACCTTATGGATAGCGCCTCGTGTACTCCTTATTCCGCAACTCGCCGTTACGAAAGCTGTTGGCAGCTGAAAATATGTGGAACAAAAAACGCCATCGGAATGACGGGAACTGTGGGCCGAAGTATTTGCTTAATTTTTAGATATACTCCTGGCCCGTTTTATATGGAAAAGTAGTCTTGCAAGACGTATACACCACCGATCGTCAAGATTTCTGAAACCCCTTTTACTATGGAACAATAATCAGCGATCTTGAGTTTGGGTACAGAATAGATGCCAAAGATTTATTAAGAGTGAAACCAGCCAGCTTTGACCAAATAAATCTTGACGACGCAGAAATAGCCGATACCATGGTTCCTGCTAATATAATATAATCCGTGCAATAGTCTTCTATGTCCTCAAGGTTGGTGGAGCAATTGTTAACGCCCTCATAATTACCTTCTCAAATTTTCTCTTCCCTGCGCTAGATCCAAATGGATTCGACACAGAAACACTTTTCCACGACAAAATTATTCAAGAATCAACGAAACTAATGGGCGTACTAAGACATCGAAGAATCTGCAGGCGCGTACGAACTAGTGACAACGAAAAATCAAGATATGCAATTGGGCAGGGTGTTGAACCCAAAATTTCTGACTTCAAAACGCTCTCACCTGAGCTGCAAAACTACGACTTGATTTTGTTGTTGGAGGACTCGCCGTCGCGGACTACGTGGCATATATGTAATTCTAATGCAAGCATTGCAAGTGCATTCCTTGATGTGTGTACAGCAGGGAGGCTGTGACAGTGAACCAAGTATCCCTTCTTCGCTAACAGGTTTGGCACAAGCTTAGTTCCCTCAGCAAATTCTATTAAATGATCATCGCTTCAGGAGCCAAAAAGAAAAGTCGGCATGCGCGTCTTGAAGCTCCTTCTCACACTCTAGGCTAACTTCAAGGATATAACCCTTTGGGTCGTTAGCGGCACAGTTAAGAATTGATTTGAGTCAACTCACTTAACGATGCAAGATGGCCAATCACATTAATATTCATGAATGCAGATGATGTAGTGTAAAAGATATAAAGTTTCAATATTTTCTAAACTTTTCTACTGTGATTTTAAAGGTAATAGCAACCATTTTCTTTGAAAGATGTGGAAGATTATATTATGTTACACATTGGGATAGTTTTTGTGATAATTTTAGCAGCTTTAGGAATAAACGTTAAATGCTTCAAAATTTGTTTACATCTCTTCATATTTAGCATTATGTCTGATGTACCGTATTCATATTTCACTTAACGCGTCTGAGATGGTGTGCTAAGGAATAATATAACGACGTTGGGCATGGCTTCTCTTTTACAAATATTCATTGAAAATGTATATAATTTATGTGCTTTCTTCAAAACGAGAGAAGAAGAAAATATTTTAATGCATTTAAGGAGAGAGTAAATGATCTCAGATTGGTATTCTTTATCTGTAATGTCATCAAGATCAGGAAAAGACAAAAGGTGAAGTAATGATTTATCGACCTTCACCCCTGAAAATATATGCGTATGCTCATGACTTTAAAACTGCGATACATGTTTTGGTTAAATGTTCACTGTTGGTTTTGTCAAGAGGTCCTCTTTATTTGATCCAATGTGGGTCTTTTTCATAGTTTATGGCTTATAGTGCTAGGTCCGTGTGTGTTAAATGTCTGAAGACTATTCAAAACATTGAGTATATTTGGGACGATCCACTGTTGCTTAAATCTAGTCACGCAATGGTCACTGCAAAATGTGTCACCAATCCTTTATCTACGCATATAATACATATGTTACAGTGTTAAAACTAAAGTGCTGATAAATTGGAATTAATTAAGTTGGCTTTTTCAATGATATTATTCACGTCTAATTAAATTATTCGTATGTTTGTAGTGCACATGAACTAATTAAATTTTCATTAGAACCACCTTATATAATACCACAATCACGAACAAGTTTCAACTTTCATTAAGGTCTAGGTATGAAACCTATGATGAACATAGTCTAAATTCAAGTAAAGACTCTCTCTCTCTCTCTTTCTCTCTCTCTGGCTTTCCGCAGACTCAGATTGCTAAAGCTCTTTTAAAAAGAAATATGTACATTCAGTACCTCTCTCTCTCTCTCTCTCTCTCTCTCTCTCTCTCTCT
>JAECUM010037167.1:0-13452 GCA_016617855.1 Megalonaias nervosa
CACACACACATATATATATGTGTGTGTGTGTGTGTCTGTGTGTGTAATATTCAAAATTAATTTCTGAAAAATTGAGCTGTTTTTGACAACAGAATATTTTTTTATTTAGTTTATCCTAAAAACTTAACTCACGATATAAATATCAGTTAATTCGTGACAAGTTAGTAGGAAATTTCCGTAGAATTTATATTCACGAAAGTATCTTTATAAGTATCACCAAAAGAAAATACCGAGAGAAACTGGTATACTAGTAATACCACAATCCTCTACTAATTATACCGTAATCCTGATAATGCTTTTCAGCTAGGTTTGAAACGCTCTGCAAAACTTTGATACTTTTCTTGAATTAATCAATCCTGCATAAGCTGTATTATGACATTTATTTATTTGATATAAAGTTGTGGCATATATTATTAATGTGGATACACACTGAAAGTAAATATCAGCCTTTTGTTTTAATTTTTAAAATCTCTTGCACCTAGCACACGAATGAGTGCAGGTATCATCATGAAACGTAATTACGATCTCTGGTCGTATACTTTGCTTCAATCCAAAAAAAACCAATACGTATTGATACTGCTCTCAGGCACTGTACACAAACTCGAAGTTTGTCTTTAAAGCAACACTCCTTCAAAAAAGTTTTCAAAAATATGAAAATTGTATTCACGTGATATAAAGAGGTGAAAAGTAATAAAATGTCCTTTGAACTTTTTTCATTCTTCAATGCTGTAATAAACAATATATATGTCAATCCATATCAATCCATCTAGATCCATTGGAAGCATGGATGATTTTTTTTTCCTGGGAATCGTTACATGTGTACCTTGCCAGCAACCTCTTTAAATTATGGTCAGAATGGACAAAAAGACGGTATGTAAAATAAGTAACAATTTACCAAAGGGTGTCTATGCTGCAGTGTTTTGATGTAAAGCACCATTAGTAATAACATAACAGTGTAAAGTCATTTTAACCTAGCAATCTATGATAGCTAATATTATTTTCTAGAAGATGCAATTGGTGTACAGTGCTTGTAGCCTAAATGTTAAGAAATTCCGAAATGGAAATAAAATGAATACGCAGGAGCAAATTTTATGATGGACCTAGGTTTCGTAATAGTACTGACATCTGATGGGGTTGAAAGGCAGTGTAACAGAGAATTTAATACTAATTTTGGTTAGCAGTAAATGATGAAAAGTTTGTATTATCTAAGTTTGCTTGTAAGAGGACGTGTAGCCCAGGAGAGTTTGAATCCATTTCCGCCCCGCATTAAAAGTAATCTCCAGAATGGTTTGAGGTGTTTTGTTGGCATTCGCTATAGGGTTAGTTCTCATTGTGTATATGATTTGATCCAGGTGATGTTGTGGAATTGGATTTCAATTGAAAAGACAATCTCATCACAGACATAATAATGGTATCTGGACTTAATCGTTTCTTAGTAGCCAAATAAATAAGGATTCACGACAAGTTTCAGTTCACGTAACTTAAAGGGGCGAAACGAAATGTGTCCGTGAACTTTATTCAGTTTCATATAATGTGATATGTTTGAGATATTAACACTATATATGACCGGCCATATATGTCAGGCTACGTCCATTAAAATATTGGATCATTTTATTTCAAGGGAATGGGTAAAGTGCATCAATGTGTGCATCTGCAGCAAATAAGTGCAGATTTCAAGACAAATAGTTATTCAACGACAACACACACTAGATCTTGCCAGCAAGCTATATTCATATTTAATATTATTTCATTATCAAAGTTGCTAATAAGAGGAAGACGACGTTATTGATGTATTTGTATATATTTTACTTGATGAATTTTGTACCCTCAATCGCGGCTGAATTCAATGCAATTTGTGTACTGTGCGTGTAACGTAAATATTATGGAAATCTCAAATTGGCAGGGACAACTATCATGATGAACCTAATTATCGTAGTAATACGGACACCTGTTCAAAGGCAAATACAACTGAGGATTTAATTATTAATTGATGTCAACTATAAATGATGAGGGGAAGATACTTTAAAGCAGTGACGTTTCATTTCAGATTCACCCCCCTCCTTACACACTAATGCATAGAAGGTGTTGTAGCATTGGGTTGACATGCGATCTAGAGTGCTGTTTTGACTGCAATTGTATTTGCAACTATAACTATCGACGGCTGAGTAAAATCAATAAAATTGGAACTTGATGTTATTTAATGCTATCAGCTGGCAGACAGTTTCAAAATTCTCTTAAAAGGGATCATAATAAAATATTAAACTTAATAAGAATGATTCATACTACTATCATAACAATCAAACCCGTCACTACCAACAACAGTACCTACCATTAAGACAGCAGGACACCTAAGACTACAACTAACGTAACTAATGAATTAATAGAAAAGTGTAAGAGTTAATATAATGTAATTATCAAGTATTAAAGTTACAACGTTTTCGTGTAGTGTTACGATATATATCGTGTGTCTGTGCTTTGGTTCTCCCCAGTCCATTTAGCATACCTACACCATAACAGTTTCCATTTAAATTTAAATATGTCAACGATAGTCGTTCCGAGACTAGAACCGACGCGAACAGAGCTGCGATGTCAGTGATCTGTAAATGCGGGCGCCTCTGACCAATCAGCCATCACATACCCCTCATGGAACTTGGGATGAAAAACGACGTAATGCCGATTTCAAGCTCGACGTGACTTACGATGTTATGACGCTGTGCGAACAAAGCCTAATCAATCAGGTAGGGTAACTAGATCAAATTTCACATATTGATCGATCAGAGAGATATATATATAGAGATAGATAGAGGTTACAAGAGCTAGACATGCAAACGAATAAGCAGAGTTAATCCGTGTTTCTCAGAGGTCACGTAATGTCGAACAAGAAGCTGAAATTTTCCATCTGCGATAAAATAGTTTCTAGAGCAATTCACCTGACCTAGGTTACACGAAACTAAGCTCTACATTCTTTTAGGTTTCACAGCTTAGTGACGTCATTATTTGACTATATATAGCCATAGTCACTGATAGAAAGTATAGAGAGTGATTTGGAAAGGAGCTGTTGGCATTGTTCTCAAGAGTTCAACTCAAGCCAACGTAAATAGCATTTAGGTAAGTGCTTCCTTTAAATTATAGCTGCAGTAGACACTCTTGCTTTCAAACTAATTCCCAGCAGGGGAACTTCAAGTGATCTAATGAGAAACTAGCAAGATGTTACAAATGTTGAATTCCTGTGCTTTGAATCACCGACTATTTTATGATGCAAACGTTAAGAAAAATTAGTTTGATCCATACTTCGAAATGTTTGTAATAGACATTGTAAATCGTTATCTATTTGTCTATATATACCTATCAAACACAACGAACATGACACATAACAGTGTTTCCGGATGCACTGGATCCAGGAAATAATATTTTTCACAGTGGTTATATATATATAAAATTGTTTGTTTCTGATTATGTTTATGGCAATATACAGTATTTGTATGTCTATCTGGAATAATATAACCCGATATAGCAAGCCATTCGGTGCTACCTCCCCTCATTCACTTATTTGAATATTTCGGTTGCTTTGGTCATATTACTTTTGACTGACTGACACGTGCGCGTAGGAAGGAAGCATATATGCATCGTAACTAAAGAGAACTCAAGTTACCCATTTTAATGGACGTTTCTTCCAGTTCATTAACGTGTGATTGATATAGATAAAGTATTTGTTGAGTCGAGTCACTTGACTAAATCAATCGCAATTTTCAAGTGAGTTAATGAAATTTTCTAGATCACATCCGATCGAACACAAATCTGAGATAAATTACTATTTTGGTGTTATTAATGTTATAGGTTGCTTCATCGTTTCCAGAAACGATCACACAGTAAATTTAATGGCAACACCGTCCTTAAAAATCAACGCGCTCATGAAGTACATAAATGAGATTGGATTTATCTGTACATCCCCACATAGAAGTATAATCTGAAAATGCTCTCATCCACTCAAGACAACAAAGATGACATTTGTAATGGTTTGATTTGTTTTACCCACACACAAGAATATTGGCTTAAAATGGGTAATGGGTCTTGAAAACTTAGATTGATTGTTTGTGTTTCTTCATAGTTTTAATGGCACATCAAACAGTGAAAGAAAATATTGCGACAAGGTTTACGTACTAAAGTGCATTGGCCTGGGAAATATTACACAGAAGGATCGGGTCTGGTCCCTGTATGGTTGAAACTTGCATACTTAAGGCAGCGGGCCCAGTACTCTGTACTTAGCTGCAAAACGTACATGAATTAAGTATTTATTGGAGCTCAGTTTAAACAACTTTCCTGGTATCAATCTATTATTACAAATATCTGATTATATTCTAAATTTCCAATGCGATTGTCTTTGATAAGGTAATCTCAAAATGTATTTTTCCCAGTGACCATTGTATTTGAATACTCTTATTAAAGAGGTTCCAAAACGTGATGAATGTCGGGAGATATTGCCTTTGAATCGTGTGATGAGGTTAATTTCCATCCAGCCTATTGGATAAGATGTGTGGCAGACAATTTCTATCCAGCTTAATGGACTATATGCGTGGTAGGTTAAAAGATAGCTTGCAATGTTTTTGTAGTTTTAAATTATTAAACATTTTTTGAGCTCAGTTATACAGTTGCAGATTTGTAACCATTTATGATTGGTGACTTTGACAAAGTATATTGATTAACAAAAGGTCTTTCCTCTGATTTAATGCGGTAATTTAATGTGTTATGTCAAAACATGATTTTGGCTCCTATTCACCACCAGTTTCGTAAATACATACATACATACATACATACATACATACATACATACATACATACAATGATCATTTGTGCTTTAATGAGGCCAACGAAATTTTCCGTTGCCCAGGGAAAGATAATTGCTGACACGGGTAAGCAAATATTTGGAATGCAAATAATCCATCTCCGAAGCTGAAGTTCTGAAAAGTGTCCGAACCCGAACATCAGGAACGTCTGGTGGACCGGAAGGAATAATAAAGGAAATGATCAAAAGCACGACTCCAAATATATGTCTTTCTTTATTTAGTCCAATCATTTAACGCAGTTTTTTGCACCGGCCACTTCCCTAAACCATGGTCGGAAAGATAATCTTCCAAGTACACACAAATGTCTCTTCAGATGACTCTAATACTTATATGGGTATCTCTCTCATTGGTATCTTGAATACAATTTTACCAGTATTTTAAACGAACGCCTCTTTCAGTGGTGTGAAGCTAAGAATATAACTGAAGAAGCTCAAGCGATATTCCGCAAATGCTACTCAGCAATAGATCATATTTTTCTCGCTTCAAGCATTGATTCAGAAATACTTCAGTACAAAAGTGACTCTTTTATTGCCTTTTTGTAGACTTTTCTAAGGCTTTTAACTCTATTGATCATATAAAGTTACTAGCTTGCTTTGTAAATGAAGGTATCGGTGGAAAGCTGTTTAAAGTTTTGAAATAGATAAAAATGTACGTTCATTTTACTTATAAAATGGCAATATACATAATTCTTCAACTGTAATATTGGCACCAGCAAAGGTTGCGTATTAAGCTCCCTTCTCTTCACTCTATTTATAAATTAGTTCGTATCAGACCTCCGACAAAGTTGTTATAATGGTATTTTTATTACAGAAGAAGTATCTAACATTATTGCACTATTGACTGCTGATGACGTTGCAATCAGTGCTGATACAGTCGGTTCTTATCAAACGCAAATTAAAATATTGTGGAGACATTTTGTAAAAACATTGTTCTGTGTGTTAATTTAAATAAAACTAAACTTATTGTATTCAGAAATTGTGAATATTTGGAGGAGTAATGAAATGTGGTATTATAAGGGTAGACAAATTCAAACTGTATTTGGATATAAATACGTGGGATTCTATTTCACCCATAAACTGATATGGTCGAAAGCAATGCAAGAACTCGCAATTTGAGCAAAGAGTGGGTATTATTCAAAACAAGTTAAAATACATTAGACAAGTTGTTTGTGACAGAAGCTTTCAAATCATTTGATGCTATGACCACAAGTGAATTAACCTTTGCCACTTAAATTTGTGGGTATTAATATTCACATTCAATTGATGAGGTACATGAAGGGTTCTGCACAAGGCTTCTAAACCTTCCAAGAAATACATAATCCCTTCTAATACTAGGAGACTGTAGTAGACAACCTCTTTATTTTAACTACAATTGTTAATGTGTTAAGAATTGGATTAGGTTGATTAGAATGGGTGATAACCCATACACAAGACAAAGTTATGTTATGTTGAAGGAAAGAACGAGTCGGGTAATATTTACATGGGTTTCGAAAGTTAAAAACACATTAGTAAGTTATGGATTTGGCTATGGTTAGTTCGCACTGGATGTAGGATATTAAAAAGTATTTTTGTTGAATTTCACACTGCGTCTTAAAGACAATTTAATTCAACATCGGAAATCAGCCGTAAAAATATCACACAAGGCATATTACTATAAGAAAATTGATGATAATTTGTCCATTCAGTTTTAAATAAACATTAATATACCTACCCATCTACAAAATGTATTTAAGCAGACTCCTTTGTTCTGCTCATGATTTAGTTATTGATATCGGACGGGATAATGGTATCCCTCCAAATCAACTTATATCTATTGTTACGTATATGTAATTTAATTACTTGTATGTTAGTTTTAAATTCTTTTTTATTTTATTTTTGTTTCGTTACATTTTATTATAATGATAATTTTCACGGGATTTGACTATTTTTCGGAAAATTCACTTGACCTGATTAGAATGTAAAAGGTATTACATTATCAGTATTTTTAGCTCTCCTTGGTTGAGACTTTTTGCAACCATTGAATGTAAACAATTGGCTATTACCAAGGTCATGTTCGGCCCACGTGTTAGCTAAGTTGCAAACAGCATTTCTTTTTATTTATTTCCAGCGTGAGAATCTGATTCTTAGATAGAGCTATTCCAGAGTACGTGCAAATTGGCATTTTTTTACTGCGCTGTTCAAATTAGTGATCACGTAACCCCGTCACGTGAGCCACCATGTGATCTAAAATCGTGGGTTAAAACAGACGCTTCTTTCAGATTTAGGCAGTCCTATTCCTACACCTTTAGAACTCGAGGTGTTTTGATGTTGATGCCAGTTTGTTGTAAAGTTCATTAATTAATAATTTATATTCTCTGGAAAACAAAACAAGTGCTTTTCTTTATAAAAATTCTGGGACAACAACATTTAGTGGAATATTTATTCTGGAATTCTAAACGGGAACATTATAAATTGTGATCTAACGAGGAACAGTTGCCATCAGTACAACGACCTCATCTGACGTCATTGCCTTCCATATTGGAACTTCATCGAGATTTGAACCTGGATTCAATTTAAAACTGTTTAGTGATAGGACTTATATTTTTCAATTCTAGGATTAAATTTTGGATTATATTCACAAACCGTAAGTCCTATTTTATATTTTTATCTTGTTTTCTAAGTAAAAAAAATATTTTGTTAAAATTTACAAAGCTTCTTGGCTTCACTCTTTTCTTTTATTACTTTTGTACTTTTGTATCAAAGTGAAAAAGAAGATCAATATCACTTTGTTTTACAATGTTTTTAATTAAGATCTTAAAAAGAGATTCTTAATGCTTTAGCAAACAGCACTGTGGAGAAATCTTCTATTCGCTAATGAAGTCAAAAGACCATGTCATAATATCTCAACATTCTCACCACATCTTTTCAGCATTCCATGGAAGAGATCAAATGTCCTTGCAACTAAATTATTGTTCTTTCTGTTTGGTTTTCTGTACCTACATGGTCAATCACAACTATGTAGATATATAATGCACGTTCTGTTTCATCTTCGACATATTTTTCAATATCGTGTTTGTTCCTTTTCCACCTCACTGTGTTAAATCTATTTGTAATTAGGAGCCCACATTATTGCAACACTGAAATGTAAATGTAGTATTATAGGCCTATGGCCTACTTTACCAAAAGTACTGTCATTCCTACCTCCCTACTAACCTACCTACCCACCTACCTACCTACTTACCTTCCTACCTACCTACCTACCTACCTACCTACCTACCTACCTACCTACCTACCTACATACATACATACATACATACATACATACATACATACATACATACATACGTACATACATACATACATCAGTTGTGCTTTCAATGAGGCCATCTGAATTTTATGTTGCCCTGGACAAGTTAATTTTGACACGGCAAGCAAATAATTAGGATGCAAATAATCCATTGGGCGTAAGAAGAATTTTTTATATTACCTATTACACTCTTAGACTTTGAAGCTGAACTTTTAAATTGGCAAGTATAAATATGGCATTAACATGATACTGATAATCACATCATTCAATTACCAAAATAAAATTAGTAAAAGAATATTGATTACTGATTAATTTATTATTCTATTCGAGGTAATTGTAGCATCATGAACTAAACATTACATCTACTCGGCATGGTGATGTTTGTTTACTGCCAAGTCATTCAAACAGAAAAGCCGTTTTGCAACTTGTATACCGCTGGAAACACCAAATGTCAGGCTGGCATGAAGTGCGAATTTCATGGTTATTCGTACAGATGGTGCTATAAAGACAATAATAATTGGAAATATTGCTGCAGTGACGCGTGCGACTTTAGAGGAGAATCAAACCTGTGGTGCCACTCTGGAAACGAGCTGGAGTATTGTTCTGAACCCAGTTACACGGCTAAAAATGGACAAACGTGTCATCCAGAACATCCGTGCGGATATCACAGATATGCATCTATTATAACATACAACTTATTTTGGTATTACACAGATCTGAAAAACAAAATATGGGCAAAGTGCTGTCCACCGTATACTAGACATGCTTGGGGCTGCAAACTGTAAGCGACGTAGTCCTTGGTAGCCTTTGGTAACATAAGCGCTTTTCTTCATGAAGCGTCTGTACTGTGTAATGTTACTTAACTCACTAGTGTACCACATACCAGGAATCACGGTAACATATTTGCGCAATGTAAAAAGTATTGCAACGCTCAAGCATGAGAAATTCTGCATTTATTAAATTACAAAGATTTTAGTGATAACGATACAAATTAATCTAATGAAAAATCAAAGAAACTTCAATTGTAATATTGTTATTGCCTAAAAATATTCCCGTAAGTCACAGATCTGTCTCCAGCTGACTGATACTACTTATTTGTCTTTTCTTTTCGGACAATAATTTAATAAACTGCAATATCACCAAGTCTTGGATGTTTATTATTCAATAACCGCAAAGATATGAGGACGATCTTGATTATGTTAATTCCCGGTTGGAATGGTGATTATGATAATATGGGAGAGGAATAGAGTAAGACAAATTTATGTGGATAATAATAATAATAATAATAATAATAATAATAATAATAATAATAATAATAAACATGTTTGAATTATGATGTTCTACTTAATTATGTTTGGGAGAGAAATCATATGATATGACGAGGAAAACAATAGTGACAGCTATGGCGACATCATAATGTTGTTCTGTACCCGAAAGTAAACACGTCATTATCTATATCATACCTTGAACATAAAAGCAAATTACCATTTTCAAGGATTCAGTCAAGTACACGGCCAAGGCTGAACCCGAGACCCTTCGATTATGAGTTCTACATCTTACCAGTTGAGCTACAGCGGCTCCTAGATTGCGCTATAATGAGGTATGAACTTGTAGTACGATCGCAGCAAATGTTGCCTGTTCTAATACGTTTACTCCTTTCATCAGTCGTCGCTTATTTTACTATAATAAGAACACTTGTTACTATTGAATCATATTACTGACACCATCACCATAACTTCAACTACTACTGAATAACTCAAGCCTTGCGTAACAATCCGGATTATTCAACTGTTACCTAAATTAACTTATCAGGTATAAATCATGTTGTATTGATTAAGATCGTAAGTCTGTTTATGTATATATTGCTCATTAATTCCTGCAACACCTGAGCCGTTTTGCCAATGGAATATCACTTCATCTATAATGAGTTATGGTTCGTCAAATTTTGTACACAAAATTTAACATTGTGAGTCGGCCATTTTGTACTCGAAGTGCATCGTGTACTGTATATTGCCCACGAAAAGAATATTGTAAGTTTCACTATCAGTAAAACCCGCTCGTGTGAACTCAAAATATAACACGACATAAATGTGCACCAATAACTGTCACGTTTGTACATTTAAGCTTGACCTGCTATCAAACAAAGAAGGTATTTTATCGCAAATATTTGAAAAATTAACTGTAAGATGATGAACATTCTTGCAAAATTAAAACCTGAAAGACCTAAGCAATTTCATGAATCTCTCCAACTGAACCAACGCAGAGAAAATCATTTAGTAGAACATAAGAAAACAAATTTAAGAATTTATTGATTGATAACTTTATTTTGTCAATATATTAAGAAGAGTACAATCAAATGTATAACAAATGTGGAGAAAGTGGAAAAATGAATATATTTACAGATGAACATAAAATTTAAATGCATATATGTGAACATTAACCATGAGACCTAAGGAAAGCTAACTCGATATATCGTCAGGTCTTAGTTCGTTTTCACCAATATTTTTTAATCATTGTACCAGCTGAATTACCATTGCAGTTAACTCAAGTGGCACAGTTGCAAAGGCGCCGTGAAGATTTAATGCTACAACGAAATAGAAATGCAGTTTCAGAAAATTAATTAAATAATTAGTATTACTAAATCTTAATCGGCTAACAACGCACACGGAAGTAACAGAAAACCTAACTAGCAGTCGAGGAAAACACAATATACTTATTACACGGTTCTTTATAAAAATGCACTCATTGTTTGCTTCATATAAAATTATCGCGATGATTATCAATTGCGATCTTGTATATTCTACAAGTAAAGAACCACATGGAATATGTGGTGCTACTAAACAAAAATATAGGAATAGTAACAAAGCTTGAACGAGGAATACACTCTTTATCAGCATCGAGAGACAAATGTTTCTTGTACATTTTCTCCACATGGAAGCAACAATTAAAATACATATGAAACTGAAATATATCTGTATTTTTTAAAAAGATTTATGAATTCACATGTCATTATTTCTAAGAGAATATTCAACAAATCAATATTGGACACTAAATCTAAGTGGATGTACACATGGATTCCAAAATAATAAATAACAAGACACCAAAATTTCTCCCCCTCTAGTATAAGGAAACTACAAACGGGTAGAAAATATGCAACATCTGAAGCGCAGACTATTTGATGAGTACTACTTCCAGAGAGGAAAATTGGTTTCTACCCAATCACATTACATTAGGAATATTAATTTATGACCTCACGAATCCAGCCCTACTGTAAGACGAAATCGTCTTTTCTTGTCTATTTCTTAATGACAATGGGCAATAACGCTTGCCCATTACCTTCCATAAGCCAGATATTAACGAGGATGTTAGATGACGGGGTGGTTGGGAGGGTTCCTAAGTAATGTGATTGAGTACGAATTCTCAGAGAGACATAATTTAGTTAACAAATTGCTTTCTCACAATATTGGCAACGAGCCGATACGACTCAAGTGATACTGAAAAGATTTGCTTCTTGCTTCCCAATATTACAGTGGGAATCAGCAGTAATTTCTGAAAATGACAGGACAAATATCTCTGTTAAGTCTATATTTCAAACCATCTTAGGACATGAAAATTTACAACACATTTTCATTATTATTTATTTACCCGGGAATCGACCTTCAGTTCTATAACGTTTTTAAGATTAAATGTATCCAGCAGTATATATATTTCTGGAATGAATGGAATTACTGGCAATCTTTAAATCGGATAGCTGAAGGGACGGAGTAGAAATGCTTGTTTTGAAATGTAAACTGCAGACGGTCTGCAAGGTTGCTTAAAGAAAAGTTTCTTTTGTATCAATGCAAGCTTCAATTGGTAATTTACGTAATAGGCGCAAAGCAACGTCAGTTCATATGTATCCAGAGGTACGTTGTATACGCTTAGCGCAAAAGCGGTTGTCTCTCTCTCTCTCTCTAGTACAAACATATTCTGATGGCATGGGTTATAACAAGTTTCTCAGCCATACAACGCTCGGGGTATTGCAATTGTATAATACTAAATAGTAGCTGTGAGATTACTCAATCCATTCTGAATATACTCTAATATCCATAAAACTGAATCACGTACTTACAGTTAACATTTAACCTGTATAACCGTGGCACTTATTATGTTATATTCAGACACATTAACACCTAATTGTCTAAATAACTCTTTTTATTGAACAATCTCAAAACCCAATAACCATTGCCTCTCGTTTCTTTTGTTGTCATATTAGCTTTCGATGAATAGTATTATGTCAGTTTTATTTGACTTACATAAAAATCCTCCTCTCCCATATCGAGTACTCGCAATATTTAATCAGTAACTAATGCAAGCCTGACTTTGAATGATGTAAAAGAAGTATATCATCTACTGCCGTAGGATGTTTGCTAGGATTATCTAAACAAAATAAAAGCAACCAGAAAATAAATTTGAGACACAGAACATATTTGCAAATGATCAAACATAAACATTCAGCACTGGAACTAAAGATGACTAGCACGATATATCGTCTAGTCGTAGTTACTTTTTAACAACTTTGTTCTACACATTATAAAAGTTGGATCATTATAAAAGTAAATACAACTGGCGCGGTTACACAGTATCTTTGACAATTTCCTGCTGCAGCGAAAGGACAAGCACATATCAATAGAATAATTAAATGATTGGCATTATTATATCTTAAAAGGTTAGTGACGTGGACGGAAGTACAATCAACTATTATTGACATTTGAGGTAAAGAAAATATGTTTATTACATAATTCTTAATAAAATTAACTGATTGTTTCCTTTTATATAAACGTATTGGGATGCTTTTCCTTTCCGATAATGTCAATACTATCAGTGATGAATCATCCATGATATATGATGTGAATAATCTACAATGTAGGGATACTGACAAAGTTTTAACTAGAAATACATTCATTATCAGCATCGGTAGTCTAAAGTGTTTTGTATATGTTCTCCACATGGAAGCAACATTTGAAATACATATGAAATTGAAATGCATAAGTTTTTATTGCTTTGAAGAGTTATCAAGTCAAGGGTCATAATATCTAAGAGCATAATCAACCAATCAGTATTGGACATTGAATGTTAATATGCATCCCAAAATTATCATATATGATTCAAGAATTTATCGCCGTCTTTTATAAGAAAAATTATTACGGGTAGAAAATGAAAACTACAAAAGTGCAGACTATTTGTTTGACAGCGAGTACAGGCAGTTTCTTCCAGAGAAGAATAAAATTTAATGGCAATATTTGCAATGAGCCGACACGACTCAAGAAATCCTAAAATTATG
>JAECUM010037168.1:0-36950 GCA_016617855.1 Megalonaias nervosa
ATATATATATATATATATATATATATATATATATATAAAATGAACTTTAATTTATAATATATTATGATTCAAGCAAAGAATAGTTGCAAGTGGTTGATGATTGGATCTACAACTCCTTGTAATAAGGCTTGTGTAACGGATTTCTGTGGATATCACATGCAGAGTGTGTGACGAGAAAGTCTAGGAACAAAGCCGTGTTTGAAATGGAACAAGGGAGTCGGGGGGGGGGATGCAGTTGTGTGTAGAATGCGGCAGTAAAAAAATAGAGCGTTGAAACGGTATTATGTTTAAAAAAATGGTAATGAATCTCGGATAAAAAAAACCGCTAAAGACTATCTCGCTAGATTTTCACACTAGCAGCATCTTTTTCTAGTAATAAAATAATTTAGACAAATAATATATACTAAATAAATATATAAATGGAGCAAGGAAATAACACTGATGAATTTGTAACGCATCCTATCATCAAGAATTATGAGGCGTCACGTGCTGGTGTGATTAGGAACTGTCAACTACAAAAACAAGTCGGTTTTGTCAATAATGCTGGTTATCTCATGTTCGGTGCTGGGGGGAAAAAGTATCTTTGTCACAAATTTATGTATGAGTGTTTTATGGTCTAATCGAAAAAGATCTTGTGATTGCTCATATTAACGGCCAAAAACTTGGTAATTCTTTCAATAATTTGTAGGCTATTACACAGTCAGAATTGTAAACGTGGAAATACTGGGAAATATGATAAATCTCCAAGACCGTTATATCTGTGAATGTAGAGACAGGCGAAGAAATAGAATTTCAATTGAGATATGCAGCTGCCAAACATTTCTGTATTTTCCCAGCTCGGTAAAACGTGTCGCAGATAAAATATCCAGATCAACATTTTAAAAAAAAATACAAAGAATAATATTTAAGTCTCTCACTCCCGAGTAAAACTCAAGAGTAAAAACTCAATGAAATTCAGTGAAGGGAAATAACTCTGTCAAGTAAAATTTCCTCCAATTGTAGAGAGATTAAAAGTAACCTCGCTTGTATTTTATAACGACTTCCACTTGTAATGTAATTTTTGGGGTTATTTTATTGTGTTCTTTAAAAAAATATTTTCCTTGTTTTTCTGACTTTGTCAGGTTTCTTGACCCCTCCCCCTCCCGCAAGTTTCGCCAAGGATAATAGTCAAGAAAAAGAGGCAAACAGAAAAGGATAAAAATAAGCCACGCCCCTTAGGTAAGCTTTTTTTGGATTTCCAGGTATTGGTCACTTTATAACAATTTCTGAAACATAACACATAGTAGAAAAGACTCGTGGTCTATGTGGTTTCTTGTGGAAATTAATGTTCCAATCCCGTGATGGATAAATTTGTCGATGGTTTGAAATAAATTGCATTTATAATAATTGGGGCTCCAGCCTAAGAAGAAAAATGATAACTAAAAATTCGTGCACACCTCCCCCACCGTATTCCACAACGTGGTGGATGTTGATTTTACACTCCCCGGGGTTTAATTTTGGGGGGATGTGTGCACCAAAAATTCAAATTAGCAGTATATATCTGTTGATGTAAAACTTACTTGGTATGTCTACGAGGTGGAAAACAGTAGCCCCTCACCTCATGGTAAAAATAGACAGTAAGAGTAAACCAGACAGTGACTGTTAACTTATGAAGCAGTAGCAATAAATATATGAGAACAATAGCACTGTAAGTGAGAGTTCTGGTGTAACACAGGGATGATGACCTTGAAGCAGTAGCACCGGTAAATATACGAGAATGACAGCACTGCAAGTGAGTGTCCTGACTATGTCAGGGACAAGAGACAAGGGGTACAATAATCAGTAAGTAATGACCTTGACAAAGGCAAGGGGTACAATATACCCAAATTCACAAAGCAGTAGCATCGGTAAATATATGAGAACAGTAGCACTGTAAGTGAGAGTCCTTGGAGTAAACACCACAAATAATGACCATGAAGCAATAGCATCGGTAAATATCAATATATGAGAATGGTAGCACTGTAAGTGAGAGTTCTTGGAGTAAACAGCACGAACACTGACCAAGAAGCAGTAGCATCGGTAAATATAAAATATATGAGAACGGTAACACTGTAAGTGAGGAAATAGCCACACACCGCTCTTGCTATTTTTTGTTTTTATTTTAAACCGATATTTACTATATAAATGAATTCCGAAAATATTAATGTTATTATTTCTGCGATTAAATAATTACGTGACAATGATATAGAACTTTCTGATCAACTTGATCCTGAAAAAATCACAAATGATTTTGAAATATTGCAAGAATGAAAATCTGAAGGAAGATACACACTAGCAGCCGAACACAGGTTTATTAAATTACTCCAACTGGCAATGAAACAATCGCTAGCTTATGTCGATGATACAAACGTCTGGCAATTGGTTCCACTCGCACAAACTATTGAGAAAATTAGATCCGATTTGTCATGCGAATACGAAACAAAAAAGGTTGTGAGTGCACGTGTAAGACAGTTGAAAAAAAAATTATGTACGATTGCAAACAATCGAATTATGAAAGTGAAAGTTGTAACGGATTGTAAACAATCAAATAATAGCGCGCGTTTTGACTATTATATTCCACCCCCACCTCCACCCCACCCCCCACCCCCAGATTATATTAGAGATTTTATCAGGGACGTTGTCAAGCAGTTTTTTTTTACTTTTTTTCGGTCGGAAAACCTTTTTTCTTGGTTGGGTAGTTTTAATTTTTGGATAACCCATAAAGTATTTCTTGTAACTTCGACTGTTTAAGGCAAGAATGTGCGTAATTTAGAAATTGATCTCTATCACACAGAGCTGTAATAACATGTTCTCATTGCAGCTCATTTAACTGTTCCTGCGTTTAAAATAATTTTCATCACCTCAATCATCAATAGGTACATTAACACTAAACTTTTCTGTGTGGGGAAGTGTCAAGATTGTTTTGACGGCATTTTCGAGTCCCGCTTTGTTGTATACAAAAACTCTCGTGTGTTGGTAAATTATATAATACCACACAAATAACTGATTTTTTTTCATGTTTGACATAACCGATAACAAAATCAGAAACAGATTTATTTATTGTAAGAAATTTTTTTACTCGTTGACTTTGTCCCTGACTACTGTCAGGATCACACAAACTTATCTTAAGAGATTCATCTCACAAATCAAGGTGTCCGCGCTGGTCAGTAAGTTTGAAATGCATCTGTGACAACAGTGGATTATGACATCGCAGATAAACCAGATTAACAGGTTCTAAAACAATCAAAAATCCAGGTGGGGTTTGAGGAAGGAGTAAATGTGTATAAAAATATATCCCTGTTGTGCCTGCCTGGATTTTTCAATATCTGCTTGATAGCTGCCGCCGATCGCATCACACACCAGAATGACTGCAATCGTTGATTCAATATTGATAACACCTGGTGATATATGATGGCCACCACCATTTGGATCATTGTTATGTGTTAAAATACTCTGAGGAGGGGATATTTTTTCCATGATTCTAGTATCGCTGGAAAATATTCATCAATGATATCATTGATGGTTTTTGTCAACTCATCGGTGTTGAATCGTGGTATTATGAATGTTGGTAATTCTGCTTCTGTAATCGCATAGTGTCTGAGAAACAGCTGCTTAAATGTCGTCGACCTTGGAGTTGAAAGATCGATAAATTCATCTCCAGTAGCAATTACTGTTTCAGTAATAACATAATTGACATATTTAAGGTCGGATAAAACCTGGTTTAGATGCTGTATCGTTTCAATGATTTTCTGCTTTAGATCATCGTTGGGATATTCTTGTATGTAAATTTGAAATAACCGATTCAATTTGCTGCGAACACGCATGTGTTCAGGAGTAAGAGCTTCAACGTAATAATTAATATATTTTTCGTCAACGAGTCGCTTTCTATCGTCATCATAATTATAGAAAGCTTTAGATGGCTTTGGAAGTTTTGTACCTTCGCTCGCAGCAAAATATTTTTTTTTCTTCAGGATCTAGCAGTGATAATTCAGCAGCAAGTCCTCCTCGAACTATCCATTACTATGGATGAGTTTTTCAAAACTCTGGAATAAAGAAAAATATTAATTTATCTGAAACATAATCAGATTCTTGAGGGCGAGGAGATGCTTGTGGTGCTGGTGGTTGTACTTCTTGCCATCCTAACACAGTTTGAATCAACGACTGATATATATCTACGGCACAATCTTGTGTCGATATTTCTATAGCCGCCGATGACATTGGTTCATGAACTGTGATAACGATCTTGGATTCTTTTCCTGTGATAGATTTAATCCTTCGTTGGAATTCACTATTGATATGTTCTATTTGATAACTGCCTGTAGGAATACCAACAACTTGCCAATCGGGGGTTCCATCAGATTTATTTTTATATGCAAATACCAATGAATTATTTGGTTGCAACCCATCGAACGATTTTGATCTAATAGTTGGCAAGCTGTAATATACTCGCATTTGCGCTAACGCTATTTTTTTGGCTGGAATTGCCATTGGAAAGCTAATGTCAAACTCAGGCTTTGTTGAGCTCGCTGATATCATCGTGGTTGTTGGTGGTGTTGTATTAGCGACAATATGTTCTAGCAATTCTTGTGACATTACTATTTAAGTCAAAAACTTAAATACCTGTCTTTGTCGCAGACGGTGGCATCTGCTGCTGGATTTCTACCTTGACAGAGTCAAGGGTTGGCTTCATGATAAACCTCGATCATTTCTGCGAATTCCTGATCTGATATTATTCCATCATTGAGCCCTGATGATATCAGCGATGATAATTTGGCGTGTGCGCATGTTGCTGCTAATAGCAACGTTGTGTACTCGTTTAATTTATCAACCGTGCACGTAGATATCTTTTTTGCGATGATATTAAGAATACCAGCAACACCGGTTATGACTGCAACACCAATTCCTATTACTG
Source organism: Megalonaias nervosa (assembly GCA_016617855.1). Lineage (NCBI taxonomy): Eukaryota > Metazoa > Mollusca > Bivalvia > Unionida > Unionidae > Megalonaias > Megalonaias nervosa. Next base: position 4,931 of record JAECUM010037168.1, read on the forward strand.
GCGTTATTATGTATGTGGCTGATAATGCTCCAGTTATAGTTACTGTTCCAGCGACTACGGCGGATGCAGAGTATACAATTATGACAGTAACAAGGTGTCTGCGATATTTATTTATTTATTTTTTTTAACTGTATACGCATCAATGACATTTTCAGTTGGGACTTCCATAAACACGCTTGCTTGTACCTGAAACGTTGAACGTCAATCAATTGATTCATTACATAAATTGCTAACACTTTAAGTAGGTGGTATATTAGCAACGAATTCAATACACCAATAATACAACACGCTGATGCCCTTTTCTTCGGGTTCCACCACGAATGTTTCCTCGTCGTTTTGCTCCAATATTACTAACACAGATCCAGAAGATCCACTAACTGGATAACGCCGTGAAATTGTGAATACTGTAAATAACGCCGAGTACTGAGAACTTGTACATGCCGGTAACCTCAGTGCGATGTTTAATGGATTTATTGAATGGTGTCCATAATGCTGATCCAGACGCTACCGTATATATTACACCATCGGTAATCTTTTTGATGTTAGAGAGCTTAATGTCGATAACTGCTGTACTCCCAAAAACTTCCTTGATGACTGTGTTTCTACGAAACAATTTTAATGCGGTTACATGATTAGCATATTTAGATCTAAATGTGGCCATTCCATCATTGATTGTCATTAACAAGGTCATCATCGGGTTGTTGCTATTGTCAACGTATTTCTTCGTTGCAGCGTCATCGTTTGATTCTGGTTCACTAAGACCAGTAATGTTATTGCTAACCATATTTAGAGAACCAGTCATTGCATCGCCAGTTTTAGTAACGCATTTACTGATCTCAGTTCTGATCGTGGCATTGTTGCTGTCCACGTATTTTTTGTTGCCACATCATCGTTTGATTTTGATTCTCTCACATTGAGAGTATTTCTCTCATGTTGAGATCGCCATACATAATATCTCCAATTCTTCTAATACGTCCAGGAATCTCTCCACGAGTGTTCAAACTGATTCCTCCGAATTTTTAATTTTACCATTTTTAGCAAACACCACTAAGTTATCTTCGGTTGCACCTGGAACCCGCAGAATAATATCTGTTAGCGGGATAATGCTCATCTTTAACCATACTTGTTTATCCTGAAAAACAACTTTATTTTGGTCCACATCTGCAAGACGCAAAAGATCAGCGAGTTCATTATTGACCGCGTAAGGGTTGCATATTTGGGCAAGTCACCTTGAGGCTTGCCCCGAGTAAGACTCCGAGCAGATCTTCCGTAAATATATACCATCCATCATTGTCAGTGGCTTTCCTAACAAGTACCACGGTGTGTTTAGCGCTGAATATAACGTTTCTAACATGTCTGCAGAATCCAAAGATATGTGATAGTGTAATCACACATGAAAATTCTTCATCACCGTTTAACACTGATCGACGTGATACGAATCCCAAGTTGAAATTTTCATTTATTGATGCAACTTCAGCTGCATTCAGTCTTACGTATCCTTTGCAAACATCATTGACGGACCAGCTGATCTCGAGTAATCATCACTGTATCTTGCAAGGCCAAGTATCGTCGTTGCAATGTCGACGTTTTCCAGGCATGATTCAATATTTCTTCCGTCGATGCTATACGTGGCACTGTTAAATAACACCATGATGCCATTATTAACAAAACCAACTTGATCACCAATTCCGTACGCTTAAAACGTCTACCTTCGATCTCCATGAATGCCTCAGCGGGCAGAAAATATCTACTTGTATCGTGAACTTGCAGTTCAATTCTTCCTCGTGCGTTAGGTACACGTGCGTCATAAGAATAATATTGATAATTGCGCACCAAATCATCCTGAGAACTGGCGCATCCATGTCAAATGCTGGATCAGATACACATTTAAACATTATTTATATTTGTTATCGTCTAACACAAAGACCACTTCCTACTATCAGACTAGCAGTTATATATTTTTCTTTTTCTCACAGGGGTACACCAGCCAACTCTGATAGATTTTGATTTGCAGCTCGATTCATTATTTTACTGACACCTGCTGGCATAGCTTCGGTGCTTGCCAGTTTTACTGGCCGAGGTCTGACTGCTTGTGATCAACGTATTTATCGTTCTAGTCTATCCCTGATTGCTGAGAATACTTTACTAGCAACATCACTAATACCTTTATCACGAACGTCAATAGCTTTCATTCCCAGTTGCTTTACAATCGGTATTGCTTTCGGGGCTATCCTTCTGAACAGACCCTGAACAACATCACCGAGTCCATCACCGTAGAATGCTTTATATGTTGGTAATCGTGAATTTATCACCCTGACCATTACAGGTCTACATTGAGCATTATGTACGATCATATTATTTTCTTGTCACTGATTTAACTGCATCAATCACTGCGGTAATCATCAACAATTTCATCGACGAGGGACCAATAAACATTAATGTCCCATGACAGAGCCTGTGAATAATCTCCAACAAATAGCAGCTGCTTCATCAATGATTTCTGGGGAATTATTACAGGCTCGTCTTCCGCCAATCAGAATTTCTAGTCTATCAACATCGGCAAGGACGTTATTGGGGCAATAAGTAACAAGACCACTTCCCCTAGTACCTGTACCAGGAGCGACAAGACCACTTCCAGTTGCACTGGGGGTGGCAGGATTGCATCATACCATTTTCTTCTTCCTTACCTGTTTTGCCTGCTTTTTTGACTGGTTACTGTGATTGTTGTGGTTGTTGTAATTGTTGTTGTTGTAACTGTGCAAAATATTCATTTATTCCATTGATAAATGCAATATCTTGTGTCACTATTTTTGGCCTGATCAACTCCATAGTGTATGCAAAATGTCCATTTTTACCTGGTATCACAATCTACAAAATAATCAGTGTACTTGGATTTCAAAATTTCTTCTCTCATCAAAACTACATGCGGCAAACACAATTTTTCCACGCTGTCAATTTTTTTAAATGAAGGCAATACGCTTTTCGGTAAATTTATCATTCACTTCAGTTTTGACTCTTGCTCGTTCTGGTTCTGGTTCTGGTATAAGATCCTTTATATTGCCTATTTCAGCACGAGCTTGGTCAATACCTTCAAGTATTTCTTGCATTGGTTAAGCAGCAGTTATTTCACCTGGAAGTTCTCTTTTTTGTTTCTTTGGAAAGAAGGCCTTCGGTAACCTTTGTAACCGGTTTAAATGTTCTGCATCTTCTGTAAATTCCACCTGAGACTCCTTAAGATCTTGTAATTTTTGCTGGACAGAATCACGGACTGGAAATATTTTTTAATTGCCTCTAGTCGCTGTCGAACTAGTTTAGTTGTGCAAGATTCCACGGTTAGCGTAGGACCGCTCATCGTTATTGATATAATGATTTAATTACACCACCAGCAGCTGGGAGGGGACAACCAACAGTGAATATTCCAGGTCGGTAATAACCCTGTAGAGTCCTCGGTTTAGTGCAACCCGGTTAGAGGCCTTGGTTTAGAGTAATTGACTCTTGTATTTTAATTTTTGAAGGAAGCTTTATTTTTAAAAATAAACTTAGTCTGTTCACCCCTCTGTAGGAAGCTTTATTTTCACAAATAAATTTGGTCTGTTCACCCTCCCCGCTGCTCTTAAGTGCCTAAAACATCCAGATGAGAAGAACCAGTGGTTGTCATCAAGCTTTTTATTCCAAATTCTTTACACCACTTACATATAGCCCTTGTTTGTCCATTAGACTCGGACTGAAATTTGTCAATTCAAGGAAAGGTTTTATTCCGAACACTAAGCCAGGCATCACACTTTCTTACATTTGGCTACTGTTCCATCTAAACTATCAGTTATAGCAACTTTAGCACTCTTCTGAATCTCAGTACAGTCTTCGTCAATTTTTCCTTTAACCACAAAATACTTATCCAAATTTGCGAACAAAAAAGCATTTTGTCTAAGTCTTGACATGCCTTGATTTTGAGGGCACATGCACTACTTATTCGGCTACAATAGGAAATGAACAAGATAAGGTTATTCACTTGATGTACTCTTATGATGACCACATGCACTTCACTGGGTCTTTCTGTCTCTTAATTCCGTCACTGTAAATATCAGCACATTTTCCCACCACTCAACAGCTAGTCTAAGTCTTTGAACTTGCCGCCCAGCAACTGTGTCATGTTCTTTTGATGTACTCTTATAATGATACCATGTGCGTCTGTGGTCCTTTCAGCCACCGAATTCTGTCATTGTAAATATCAGTGCATCTAAGATGACGTGTTTTCCCATGAAGAATATTCTATAAACTGATCTGAACCATGCTTGAGGACTGCTTCAGGTGTTTTAACCAGTACTCAAATGCAGTTTCATACAATTATTATGACCAGTTTTGAAAATTCCATTTTCTATTTTGCAACAGAAAGATATGTATACAAATGATGACTAAAAGCTTACTTTTGCTATTTTATAATTTTTAAAAAACCCATAAAAACACAAAAATAATTTTCCATGCTTCTTCATTTGCATTACATTCCATCTTTCCATTTTATATTTTATTTTACTTCCATTGCACCCCATAATTTCCATTGTGTATTTAAGTTATACCAGCTTGAATCATCAGTAATACTCGGTTACTGTGATCTAACTGCTCATGATCAAAATATGCGGAAAATACCAACAGAAGCACAATAAATTTAACCGGATTTAGGTGATTTTTTTCATGCGAGTCAGCACATATTTCCAGTTCACTTGTCCGTATGTGATACATTTGATTAATGTAATAATTGCATTTGATAGGGCTTCTGTGCAGACAGATGCAAGCGCATATAATGCAAGAAAATTGTCGGCTATTGAACTTCTGTATGATAATCTCTGCCAAACGTTAAATTGGATTTGGGTGGATTGCAGGCGTTCAATTTTTCAAGTTCAGCTGATCTGATTAATCTAAAAGCATGTAGGAATACGGATTTTAATGCAGCTAAATATTTTATAATACTCCTTAAAATCATAGTATTTAACAGAAAGTAAAGTATCACTAATGATTTAAGCTGGTATGACTAAATAAGCAATGGAAAAATGGAACGCAATGGCAATAACATAAAATACGAAATGGAAAACTGGAACACAATGAAAAATAAAGACACTATTGATGCAGTCATCAATCATTGTTCAGATCAGTTGGTAGAATTTTTTTCCACAGGAAAGCACAACATAAATATACTGTAATCATTCTTCTTAACTTAAACGTGCCTTTCTTACTGTGTATTGGAGCTAGATCTTAAGATAGTTCCATTGCATCTGCCGATTTCTTCTGCTCACTGTCATATGAAACACAATACACTAAAATTATGTCATTATTTAAAGCTAATGTGGCTCATGTTTTAATCTGGGTAGGTTTCGACTTGGACACATTTCGGTTTGGGTATGTTTTGACCCGTTCCCTACAACAGCACTGAAGTCGCCTGCTTATCTCTTACATGGCTTTAGGGACTGTTGACAATATAATATTTACGTTTCAGTAATTTGACAACTATGGGAACTCCAACCTAAGTTGTCTATTTTAATAAACTAGGAAGGCAGATTTATATTGGATACCATTATGCCGCCTCCATCCATATAAGAGATAAACAACTCTTCCTCTGTGTTGTAGTTGTCAATAACAAATCAAACTCGGCGAGGACATGGGACCACAACTGCATGAAAAAAATTTGGCTTCTGATAGACACTGATACACAAATACTAAGTTTTGGTTTATTTCTGGTACAGGGGCAAATCTTCCCTCTGAAAACGCATCGACAGGTGTGACAGAATCTCTCAACAAGGAGAAAACTATGAACCCAGTTTAATATACATAGAAATTACAATTATTTTTTAAACTTACTTTTTTTTAAACACTGTCCTAGTAAGCCACACGATTCTTTTACAGTATGTTTCATTAACTGCAATAAAATTGATTTCTTGGAAAAGTAGTCAAGAATTGCTACCTGTTCACAGTATTTCCTTTTGTGCTATCACAGATATGCCATCCCTAACAAAATCATCTCAGGAAGGCAGTTGATATTTTCCTGCCAGTTTGACCAGTTTTCAGTAAGGTTTACCAAAATATCATGTACTGCTATTGTAAGGTTGGAAAATATGTATTTAAATAGTTCAGTAATACAGTAAACCTTGTGCTAATTTGAAAAGTTTATAAAGTGCACATACACCTTATTTACCTCTTGTACAGTTGCACAAACTTAGTTCCAAACACTATGCAGCTCAATGGCTTGTTGCTATTTTTCAACTTAATTCTAATTTTTTTTCTTCATTTCACATTATGATGGCAATGGCATCTCCAGCCATGTGACATACTCAAACTGACGTGTTGTCCAACAGACATAATTATGTCCCTTCCTGCTTTTATTCAGAACAATCTGAATATTCCTCGTTACTCTTCTGTACTGAATATTTGAACTTTTTAAAGAGGCTTATTTTTTCCTTTCATCTTTAACACGTCTGTAGCTGAACGCCATTAAAAAAATTAAATTATATAAACGACAGTTTGATGATGCAGATGCTTGACATGGAAAAATGTGTGCAGTTGCAAGCATCTGAGGCACTACTCTGAAGTTAATCTGGTTCTATGACTCAATCCAATAAAACTAATATGAAATCTGGATTCAAATCAAACACAGTTGAGCCAATTATCCATATTTTACCGCAACAATCATATTTCCCAAGTTTTTCTTTTATTCTGTAAGTCTGCATTTTAAGGGCCATTTTCATAAGACTTGCAGCAAGGAGGTCTGTTATCATGTCAATAAGCTAGCTGTATATGGGATTTACTTTGTCCATCAATGGGTGTTGGTCCATCTGTCTTTCACGTCCATGTTGAAACTAATATACAACTTGTTAACACTTAACTTTCACTATGGGTGAACTTGGGATCAGTACGCATTTACCATAAACAGATACAGGCTCATCTTTTTATCATTTTTTAAAAGAGTGATATAATATAAACATTCAATTGGAAAAACTCTGAGATGCCTCTTCAATCCACCATGATCATTTACAGAAGAGATTACTTGCTTTATCCTCTCCTCTAGAACTGCTTTACTTAAAGTATACATTATTATGTATTAAAACTCATCCCTTGGGCAACAGCAGTAGATATTTTATTATCATCATATAAATTAATGTGAAATAATAAACATTCACTCCACACCATTAGATTACCAATTTGATTTGTCACATAACCATATTATGTACCGACAAGCTTTACTTTTTAGACTTAAAAAACCCTTTTAAAAAACCACCAAAAAACCCTTTTGCACAAATTCCTCAGCCCCCTTCCCCCACTAGGTGGAAAATTAGAAAACAAAATGGTATGCTCTGACATAAGATATGGTGCTGATCTAATGATAATATAACAGCTTTATACAGAATCCCATGGAAGATTCACTATATCTTTGACCTCCCCCATCCAGGATTAAAAAAATTGTTGCCATAGCCAAAGTGAAATGACTTCCGACTTGGTGTAAGCATCTATGTCCATTACAAATACATTTTACCAAATATTTCATCTAATAAACACATGAAAAATGACTCTCTATGGAAGCAGCTGCATATCTGCTTTTGAGAATGCTGTATCTCTCATGTACAAAAATTGTGGTGAATCAAATTAAGACAAATGTTAATATTTTTTTATACAACTTTATCAGTATTTTACCAATACCTTCTTCTGCCAAAGTAAAAACATACAAAAACATAAGCAACTGTGAACTTCCCATCCCCTTCTCCAAATTTTTTGCAAATTTTGCCCTACTGTTGTTAGAGTGCGATCATTTCAAATAAGGATTCGAGACCAACATAGACCCATAAACAATCTAAGCTAACTCCACAGAACATGACAGGGGCCTTAAAATTTTTCAGTTTTTCTTCTGGCAAGTAACAACCACTTTTGAACAAGTGGAATTCACACCCACTTACCCAAATGGAAATACAATTTGCAAAGTTAATATCCAGCCCTGGAGAGACCCAGTGGAACAGGGCCTTAGAAATTCAGATAAACAAAAAAAGAAAAGATGCACACAAAATATCCTCTACTTTCTTTTATTGACATGATGACCAGAGGTTTACTGTGTTGTAATCTTATTTGCCTTTCTTTGCCTTCGTTTTCCTCATGTAGAATTCCAGCTCTTTGCCTTCTAGGATGTATCCATCACAACGACCACACTGCCCTGGCCTGGAGACAACCTTAGCTATTAAATAAAATTAAAAAATGAGCTGTTGAAAAGGTTAATGCACCAAAATAACTCAAACATCTGCATATATCACAAATCTTATCCTTTTTGGTTATATTTGTCCCTTCCTATCCTACACACATAAATACAGTACATTCTCTTAATCTCTGATTATACAAGTTATGCAACATTATGTATGCATCAACACCTGCATGTATGGTCAAGAACTGCATCAAAAAATACCCCACATGTGATCTAGCTTTCTGAGGTGCATGTAGCTTCAGGTGCAATATCTGACAGTGCAGCAGATAATAACAGCTGTTTAATAGATTAAGTAACTATCTTGAAAATAACATTGATACATGCATGCAAAAAAGGTAAGATGAAACACCCAAAAAAATATTTTGCAAATGAGAACAGTTACCAAAACCTCATTACAAATGTTTAGAATTTGACAGGTTTAATTTTGGTAATTTTTAATTTGTCCTGTACTCATTGTCCAGTGGAAATTTACTGTCAATTTCACCTTAAATGGTGGTAGGAAATGCATTTTTGGAGTTACTTCTCAGTGGGTCTAAAGACACGAATTTCCAAGAGAATTTAACCAGATGCTTACTGAAAACCTAAAACTATTTTTTTGTAAAGGTTCATCTGTCCATGTGTAGTTGAAACCACTCTGACTTACATCCAAGGTCAAAAAGTCTAAAATCTGGGCAAACTCTGGTCCTGAAAAAATTATGCATTTTCCGTTGTATTTTTCAATGCAAGTATAAGGTCTATATTATATGGTATTATTATACATCTACGTCTTTCCCCTTTCTGGTAATGCCACCTGAATTGGTTAGAAAATGTTCTGAAATTCAATTACATGATATTCAGACCATTATTAAATTAGTTGTTTTGTGGTTTTAGAGCCATGATACTATACAAGGACAGTATTGCAGAAAAGAACCTGCAAAAATCCTGGCAAGAACCACTGACTCGTGGGAAGCTACAGTCTCATACCAACCTTGATTGAGCCAAAGACTTTAACCCATGTGGACAGGTGATATGTCAGTGATCAATAAAGGCAAATACTTTAGACCACTCAAATAAAAAAAAATTTCTTGAAGCCAGACAGGCTAGCAAAATTATGAATCTTACTGGTCCTTTAATAAATTTACCAGCTACAGACTAACATATTACTGGCAATTAAAAGTCCAGTAACTGCTGACAATTGTGTAACTGCTGACACAGAGACTGAAATACATCTCTCCCTCAGTAACTCAAGCACAATGGGGTCCAAAAACATAGACTGCACTATAAGCAAGGGCACAAGTTATCGAGGGACCTCCATAACAATGTGAAATGACACATTCCTTGCTCGATATTGAGAAAACCGCCCAATGGGGGGGGGGGTAGAAGCAAGTGAACTGGTCTGTTTAATGGCTGAATACTCGTTTAAAATTGTGTTGGGAATAATTGTCAATAAATGCTTTTCCTAATGAAGTTATTTGTTTTATGCACAAAAAAGACGTATTTGCACGATGTCTAACCACTGAGAGATCGTTAACATTATTCCAACTGGTTCAACAACCTTGAAGTGTACCCGAAAACACTGTGTACTACATCACTGCTTTATGTTGTTGTTGCATAGTCTGGTTCCCTGAACCGTCTGCTCCCTTCTTTGCTCTCTACTCTTGTGCAATGCAAGGTGCATAGTAACCAGGCAACCAAACTAGTTACTGATTCAAATTCACAATCAAAGAAGATTCCTTTTATTAAAAATAAATAACAGAAAATTGAGTTCTGAAACAACCATCATCTTCAAAAGTCAATTTTTGTTTTATTGTTCTAAAATAAAATATTGATGACATGAATTTATTGCAAGTAATAGTGAAACTTCTCATCCATGAGGAAATCTCTAAGTACCAATTCAAGAATTACAAATTAACTACAAACTGTGAAACTACCATTTCATTAATAACACATATCGGTGAATGATTTTTCATCCTCAAGTATTCTAATTTTAAGGTAGTTTAATTATATTACATTCACCCAATATTTTTTAAGAGTGTTTGGTTGATCGCTTGAAATGAGTTTGACCTGATACTAGACCAGGGCCTCTAGCTTCTACATAGATTGGATTTGCATGCCTTTTAACTTTTCAACAAGTCCACCCACTTTATTTTGATACAAAAGACATAATTAACATGGTAATAAAAAGTCAGCTTTAATTCAGTGCAACAATACAACAAACACTTGCGCAACCTTGATATCAACACAGTTGGCATTTAATTAGGTTCTCACAGACGATTGTAGACATGATCATTACACATAAACTGAACTAAACGATACAAAGCATTTCACTTGATAAAAAAAAACTTGTTTAATTAGTACTTATTTATTAAAATGCTGGCTCAGGTAGGTGTTAGTGATAATTTCACTGATCGAAATTTTGTTGCATACTGGTATTTATTGTGTACCAAGAATGTTGTTTGGAAAGAAATTTTAACAAAATACATGACCTTTTATAAAAGTTGATAATTTCACAATATTGATTCATTTTTCAGGTCATATAAGTCATTTTCGAAGTTAAAACAAGCAATCCATCAAGGATTCAGTTAACAATTTTGATCACGATTTTCTTCATGTTCATGGTACTTTTAGTGAAAAAAATGGGATCCAAGACTGACTCTGCATTGTAAGCAGGTTCACGAGTTATCAGGGCACTATTTATTGAGGTAGTGGTGTAGTCTGAAAAGATATTTCTATTACACAATTTTCACTAATATATATATATATGCCAAAATAAAATCATTTACACAAGCTAAGCAGTCAGAGTAACTATGACAATGCCTCAGTGAAAAGAATAAGCATGATCAAAACGATCAAATCCCTTCTTGGCTGATAGTTATCATCATTCTGCTCAGCCAGGTCAAAATGTCAAAGGTTAATAGATGGATACCTTCTTGAGCAGTATTTAAAACCATCATCAGTGTATATCCAGATCTGCTTCTGCTTAATGCGCTGACAGACTAGGGTTTTCACTTTTGGTTTTAAATCATGAGAGACTAGGCCATATGCAATGGATGACCTAAACAATAGGACACAACTGAAGACTAAAGTTCCAAATCAAACACATCTTCGCTAGCCAAGGTTCCAATAACCCTATATACCTTGGTGGATCGAACAGCTATATTAGTGCTTTATCCTAATGACATCTATTTCATGTGTTGCCTCCCTTAGTATGTAATGCCAACTAACCAATAGCATGGTGCATTGTACGTCAGCTGAATACGGTGATGGCAACTGACCTAAAGAGGATACTTTGCAAGTTTAACATAGAAGGTATGACTATGTACCAGAGGGAAGCCATTACAGGTCTATCTGAGTGGAAGGTACTTGTGCAAACACAGACCAGTACTGGAAAAGTGCTTACTTACCAGTCCATTCAAGTTGTGTACTCCCCTTGTCTCCATCACATAGGAACTGTGTACAAATTTGATTAACTTAAATTTGATTGGATGCAGTGGGTTGCCACTGCATCCAATGAGAGCACAGAAATATCTGCTCAATATGCCAAGGTGTAGATAGGGTTATCGGAACTTTGGCTAGCGAAGATGAATCAAACAGGGTCATAACTCTTAAATGTTTGCCAGGAAATAGTATCAGTCAAACTTTAAGTCTTTCAGTGAAAATCATGCTGATATGATTCAGGAGGAGTAGCTATAATGAGATTTTCAAACCATTACATCTATAGTGGACACGAGATCTGCACCATTTTCATTTTGTACCAACTAGACATCACAAGTCTTTCTGTGAAAATTTCATGGTATTAAGATCATCCTTCAAAACGTAGAAGCAATAAAAATATTTCAAGATGGCCACTGTGCAGTGGACAAGTGAATCTCAGATTGGCACAATCTTTTTTTTAAGGCCAACTCAACATCAAAAGAAGTCTTTTGGTAAAAACCACTATGTAAATATAACTTCCTGTGTAAACATTTAACATCGTAGTGTTCGTCTTCAATTTATCCCATGATTTAAATGCTGATCAGTCCTGGGAAAACAGTAGCCAACAAACATATGTTCAGTCATCTGGCATGCTAAACCATGCAGCAAACAATGTAGAGGTTTCTCACCTGAATTGACAAGTCAATTTACCCAGTTATCTATGGGAAATATACACCACCAATGCCTGCTTGATCAGTCATCATACACACCTGTTGAAATAAGTTTATAGCCTGAACTATCAGGAGCAGTTGAAGTCCTTGCAAAATTCCCCCATTCCTTTCTTTAATCAACTGTCAGGTGAAGTTTAATTCCTTGCCAAATTCCCCCATTCCCTTCTTAATCCTTTACATTTTTGTCAGAAATGCAGGCCACTGTTCCAAATCAAAAATGTACACAACCCACTGTAATGATCAAATTACTTGTACATAGCTCGTACTGCTGTGGATTACTGACTGAATGGAACCATTCAAGTCACACAGGTTGATGGATTTGCTATTTTAATTCCAAAGAAAAGTTTTTCCTCTGCATTAGTGCAAAGTGTAAGTAATTAATATTAGGTTTATTTTTCCATTGTCTTTTTTGGGAATGACTTGAATGTTTTTATGGAGATCACTCTTTACCCTTGAAATCAAATGGTTTACTCCCATACTGGGTCCAGGCAATTATATACAACTGTTCCAAGTGTTAATCTGAAGTACATTAAGTGGTCAATAATTTGGACCTAATGTATTAACAGTCAGTTCATGTTTTTTTCAGACCTAATTACCCTGATTCTTTTAGAAACTGCAAAGGTCTGATACATGCATATTACTACATGTAAAAATAAAATATGACCCTTTTGGACATGTCCAGCAACATATCAATGTTTGGGAAATGAACTGTTTCCTACTTTAGAGGAAGTGTATTAGCAAGAAATTAACTGGATCTGAATTGATCTAGCAAATTGTTTTAAATAGAAATTTCCTTCTTTGTGCACATTTCCAAGGGAATTACTAATATGGACTCAATCAGATCGGCTGGAAAGTTAATATACTCTATTTACACTTCAGTTTTGAATCTTCTTATATATGCATGTACAGTGTATGGTTTCTTGGTCGAAAAAAAATTAAATATGAAATAACTGTTATAAATAATTCTTGTTTCATATGCAACAAGTCAATAAAGTCTGTAGTTGTGATCTCCCTCCTCTCCACCCTGACAACTTATAGCAAAACAGTGTTGTGTGGACCTTGATCATCATGATATAGCAAGGCTTCCATGTAGCTGCAGTGATAGCCATACTGGATGTGCAAGTGGTACTATTTTCATTTAGGTCCCTCTTGAGTCAGGGCATAAAAAAAAGGAAGAAAAAATTAATGGCAGCCAATGTAAAACCATCTAGCAGCCCCTGGCAATGGGAAGATTTATTAACCCGGTACTTTGTACCATATTCTAATAAGGTGAACTCAATAAATAGAAGAGACTTTTGTAGATCCATTGCTCTTGTAAAACTGACATTCATGCTTTTGCATTTTTTAAAACTGATTATGCTCCTTCTATGGACTGTGGCAAAATCAACACTAATGCACAGCTGCAAACTGTTCATGCTGCCTGAATGCCTAGCTGTATTTTCACACTCAATTTGTCAATTTTTTTTCTCCCTCTCAATCTATCATGGAACGTCTTTTCCTGAACTCTTACCCAGTACACGTCCTGTTGCAAACTGTTCATCAAGTGCTTGTTCAACTTGCTTGGTTTTCTGTCTCTCTTCATACTTTTTCTGTGTCTTCTTGGATCTGACCTTATTTAGCACAGCTTCCTCCTGCTCTGACTAAAACAAAGAATTGACAAATTGAATGGTTATGTTCAGTACACCTGTAATGATCAAAAGACCTGCAATGGACAAGAGACCTGTAAGACATAATAAACAGATCTGTAATGATCAACAAAACTGTAATCACTATTAGACCTGTAATGAAAAACAGACCTCCAATGATCAAAACATGTGTAATGATCAAAACACCTCTAATGATCAACAGACCTGTAATGATCAAAAGACCTCCTTACATAGGTGTCAACCCCTTGAGATGAAAACCTGTACACCAGACCAATAAAAAAAACCTTACAAAGACAAAAAAATCTTACATGAAAAAATGTACAGTAAAACCTGTTATGAAAGACGGCCCTGCCAACAAAAAGCGGTCTCTCAAGACAGGTGGTCTCTCATAGCAGGCTTGTACAAAAAAGACCAGTTTCCAAGGTACAGTTTCAGAATAATTTCAAGAAAAATAACCACAATCACTGTACATATATTCTATTCTTTATTAATATTTCTTGCTAAAATATTGTATGCATTCATCTAAAAACAAAATTATATAGCAATAAAGATATACTTCTGTCATTAAACATGAGATCACATATGTTAGGATATGAAGTCGTTTCTGAATTACTCCTTCTCCTTTATAACCTAAATTTGTTTTACCGACGTTTAAACCGCTTTTTTGTGAGTGGTCTGTTCTTTTTCACATCTTTCAGTTACAATAATTACTTTCTCCAGCCTTAAAATTTGTCTCTTTTTAGTTGGAGGTTCGTCCATTGCTATTAGGGTTCTAGGTGTTAAAATTATTAGTGCTCAGTTGTAATATCGAACATAAAGACGGTTTTGACTGGGCTGTGGGAAAATATGAAAAATCTATACATGTGCATTGTATATCTAACAGACGAAAAAGGAAAAAAAACACAAATTACGGGTAAACCGTACATGTTGACACCTATGTCTTTATGACCAACATATCCGTAATGATCAAAAGACCTCTAATGACAAATAAATCTGTAATGACCCAACAGACCCGTAATGACCAACAGATCTGTCATGATCAACACACCTGTAATGACCTAAAGATCTGTAATGATCAAAATACCTGTAATGATCAACAGTTCTGTAATTATCAATAGACCTGTAATGACCAACAGATCTGTTAATGACCCAACAGACCTGGAATGCTTAGAAGACCCAGCCCGACCGACAGACCCATGTTCGAATCTAACTTCAAACTATAAAAGACTCTTTGCATACCTACTTGTCATTCTTTTCATTAAATGCATGTGGGCCAGAAAAATGTTGACAATTCCCATCTAAAAGTCCACACCACAGAAAGAGGCTTTTTTTTAAAGATTATTTCAACAAATATTTACAGACGTCAAATTTAAAACCCTTATGGTGGAGCTGTGATGTTACAAGCAGAGATGATCAGAATTGAAATGGCATCAAATATGTCAACCGAAAGATGGTGAAAATTTGATCATCACTCATCCTGCTTGTATGCAATCACACAAGTACACACAAAATAAAGTTTAACAATCATCTATTCATTAATTCAAGTCCTCAAACTGATGTTTTCTAAATTATGAAAGATTTAAATTTCATCCATTCTCATAAAATTACATCCTCTATTGCAATAAATTTTCTGACAAAGAAACAACTAGAAATGTTTAATTCATCTCCTACGTATAAAGTTTATTGGTACAGTTGCATAAAGTTAAACCTTTCCAATGATTATTAAAATATAGTCCTTCAAGATCATTGATTTCTATCTGCATTTTTCACAGAGTTACAAAATCATTTGCTGAAAAGTGGTGTTAAACCCAAAACAGCTGCAAGCATAACGACAAAATTTCAGACTTGCTGAATACACTGTGCTTCATTATGGATAGCTGAATAGAGCAAACCCCCATCAAGTTATCAATTGTATTTATTACCAGTAATATTTTAAGAAAGTAACAGGAACGGAAAAGATATGGATATATCAAGCATTAGAAATCTGCTGAGGGACATTGAAACAAATCTGAATCAGAGACTGAAAATCACAATAGTAATCAACTTTCATAGTTTGAGTATCAGACCTTTTGGAATCAATATTTAAAGTGTGATAAATGATTCAGCTTCATAGTATACTTTTAATTCCTTAATGATGTGGTTCAGAATACGTTAAATTAGTGCAAGTTCTACAAGTAAAAGAACCGACCCAAACTACCAGGCAGTGTTTTCTTCAGAATGTATGAATAGTTAATGCAGCCCATCCACTCCAACACATGTTCTAAGGTTGGTAGCCAACCAGGAAAACAGGCTAGAGTTCCTTGTGAAAGTGGAAGGAGTCTGAGGAATTTCTCCCCATGCCTTTCTGGCTGCCTCATCTCAGAAATGACATGCAGAGGTAGGTTGTATTGTATATGGGGTTTTTTTTAAGAATGCAGGGGTTACAGAAAGCACCACAGACATAGAAAAAGCAGATCTCAACATGTTTCCTATGGCTTCCAGCATGTGTTGATGGAGAGTGAAGGATGCCAAAAAATGGGTCAGCAATGGTGACCAACATACCTGCCTTTAAACTCCAACTTATTAGCTAGGAGGCAAACCCAGATCTCCACTAATATCCCCACTAGGTAACCTCATGGATGAACGATGTTACTTCTCATCCTTAGATCATCTACAGGGAGAGTATTGCTTACCCCCATCCCCTCTGAAGATGAGCTAGTTATGTGACCTGTTAGGTCTCTCTGGCCTAGAGGATTGCTCTGTGGATTAGAGACTATGTGCACAGATGGGTAGTGGAACTCCATAGACTGGTCATCAGGCGAAGGACAGTCTCGTAATAATGATCTGATAACAGAGCTCACATTATAAGTATTTGAGCAAAATTATCACTAACTTCTCACAAAGTTGCAATCTGCTAGTCAACTTCATCAGGTCACTACTAACAGGAGGGTTCTTCTCCCTAAATAGGAGGGAGCAACTCCCTCGTGTTATTCCCTCCTTTGGAAGAACCAGGACCAAACTGTTAATATCAACAACTCAAGTTTTATCTTTATTAATTACAGATCTTTATCACAAAATGTTTTACCAAGAACACACCACAGCGAGTTGATTCATAGATGCTCTTCCCACATAACAAGGCCTAAATGGACCTGATATGGCACACCTGGCTTACATTGTGTTGTACACAGGATCCAAGGGGGGGGGGGGCACTGTGTCTCCTTCCTCCAAATTTGGGGGACACAACATTTTAAAGGGCAAAAGAAACCAGCAGTACATTATGCACTAATAATGCTAAAGAAACAAGATGATCTTGTCTGCTTTGACAGTTTGATACCTTAACTCATCTGCAATGTAGTATAATTTTCCTTGGACTCTTGCATTCTTGCAATACAAGTTTTATCATGTGCTCAAATCACTGGTGAAAACATCAACATGTTTAAATATCTGGTTAATCTGAAAGGTACAGCACCATGGAATTTTCCACTCTCAGTCTTGCTCTTGTTTAACAAGTGTACACTCACCATGTAACAGTGTTCATCTGGACATCAAATTGGCACCATTCTCATTTACATCACAAGTAGGAAGATATGGCTATGTTCAAGAGCAAGATGTGTGCATTGTGTGATTATAATTTTAGCATAGCATAAACAATTTTTCAGTCATATAACTATAATGTCTGCAGTTATGTCAAGCGCTGGGTATCATGCCCTAGACATGTAGCATCGTGTCCCACCCATTCACATTATCCCGACACCAGGCCAACCAGCACTAGCACTAACCTCTTAAAGCTGCGCACCATGGCCAGCTACAAATACCATTTTTATAAGTCTTTGATGTGACTTGGCTGGGCAAGAGCAATATGCAAGATTTTCAAAATGACTGCCAGCTGTTTGAGCAGAACCATATTCAATCAGGACAAACTAGATCTTGGCATGAATATGTATACTTAGTTTCATGGCAATTAGATGATGTGGTTCAAATAATTCAGAAACAGCAATCAACAGAAACGTTATATGAGGAAAGGTATACAGATCATTATAAAACTGGGACGCTGTCCCATTACTTACAGGGTCCATGCTAGGGAGGTGATTCAGGTGAAATACTCAAATCAGTCCATTTCACTTAACGGGCCCAAAAAGTGACATTCACTTTAACTTGCATTGCTTTAATGACATTACCTCTACCCCATTTTTTTCTCCATACAGTGCATTAATAATTGAAATTTCAACTTTTGTGTCTACACCACTCCCACGATAACTACGCCCTGACAACTCACGAACCGGATTATTACACGGGGTCTGGCATTGATCCCAATTTCTTAATTACCTAAAAATTTGACCCCTATTTGTTTAACTTGAAGAAATTCATGATCACAGTTGGTAACTGAAACTGTGATATATTGCTCATTTTATCATTGAAAACGGTAGATGGGACCTTGAATTTTTAATCAGCATTATGAAAATGTCAACCTTTAATAAGAAGTCGTAAAATTTTTTACATTGTCTTTCCCAATGGCATTTTTAATATGCTGTGAACAATGATATTGAGAGAAATTTTTATAAATGAAGATGTCACACCTACTGGAGGGCAGTACATTAATAAATAAACACTAATAAATAAGTTTTTTTATCAAGTGAAATTTGTCAGTCAACCATAAGTTTTGTGTGCGAGTATTTCTCCAAGAACCTAATTAAATGCCAACCATGTAATAATAAATAATAAATGCTGCTAGTTTTGAAAAAAGATAATCTTGTTTGGTGGCCTTATCAACAGGTAGTCTGCTTTCCTGCTCTACAAACTGCCTTCTTTGAGCTCTGCTATAAAATAATAAGCAGGGGACCAGACTAATCAACAACAAAATTCAGTGACATAATTCACAAAGGTTTTCACATGCTGACTATGGTTGTTGAAACCAGTTATAATGTTAACAATCTTTCATATGTTGGGCATCTTGAAAACAAATGTAATTTGTACAGAATAATGAACATCTACATTAGAAAAAGTGCTTTATTGGTAACTATTCTCAATGGGATTATAAAATGAGTATTTCAGCCATTGAACACCTCAGCCCAACTCCCCAACCCCCGTTTTATCCAGCCTGGATGGCATATAATCTTTTTCTTTTTCAGAGGTTCCTCGGTAACACATGCCCTTGCTTATAGTGCAGCCTATGTTTTGGGGCCTTGTTATGTGCAAGTTGTCAAGGGAGAGGTGTATATTGCTCTGAAACAGGAAGGTAAAAAGGTTTAAAAAAAAAAAAAAGTCTTATGATTTGGGGTCAATTTTGGTGCAAATTTGATGATCATAAATAACATATTACACCATCTATGATTATAAATAATAGATATTGCACTATGTAATTCCTGCAGAAAATAAAGGAACCTAGAAATAAAAGATTAATGGAATTTATGGCAAGGTAAATTATGACTCAATGGATGTATCCAGGTTCATTAAAAATAAAATAAATCACCTAATATGAAACAAATGAAAACAGGACATTAGCACTGAAACGCGTTGCCAATCGTCTAATGTAACCAGTTTTAGTCGGCCATCCTATGTTAAACAACAACAGTAGTGACGTGAAATAAGGTAAGTTTTAATATTTCTATAAACTTTTAACGACGTTTCTTCATTTTAGGAAAATGACACAAAATTATGCAAAAATGTACAGTGACAATTGTGAACTTGCCACACCAATTTTCTTGCCATTTTTGCCAACGTTGCCTCTTCTGGCTTGAGAGACAATTTCATCCAGATATTAGGGCCCAGTGTATACCCTATTAAATGCACTTGAGAAGCTTTTTCTATCATCAAGATGACTTGTATTAAGTAAAAAGGTAAAATAAACTTGTATCCCAAAACTGACTGAAATTGGATCTGAAATCTGGACTTCCAAATGGTACAAGCAATTCTTGATGGATGGATGCTGGCCGTATCTGGAACTCATTTAGACTTGTGGCCAGGCAAGTTAAAAACTGCTCTTGCCACCCAAATGAAAATTCCATTCATCCATTTTATAATAATACCAGAGTGTGAATCCTGGTGTGAAAATCCTGAACAAATCACTACCAGGTAAAAATTTCTTGAACATTTTGTTTCCTTGATCCCGCCAATCAGAAAGGAGAAATTTGTACATTTCTTGAATTCTGCATGCTATTTCACAACAAAACAAACAGGTATGTTCAACAACTGGGCTAGATTCAGTAAAAAAAAAAAAAAAAGGGTTGCCTGGACAATTTGTAGTAGTGTGTTAACTTTATTAAAAGTTGTTAATGTACCCATGTATGTTCAAGATTTTAAAGTTCTATGTCAAGTTTTATGCGAAGGCCTTAGGGAGAACAATAAGTGACACTACTAAAATAAAGTAGTATTATTATAAGCAGTATTTCAAGTGGAGGTGTTCAGAGTTAACTGCTGCACATCAAAAGCTTTCAGCCGAAAGATGGTGATTTGTTTGATCTCATCATCACTCCTCCCTCACAAGAAAGTTTTGTTTTCTTTTAAGCACATTTAAAGTGTTTTCTTTTACACATACTATAAGGTTTCTTTTCAACATACTGTAAGTTTACTTTTCATCATACAAGGGTTTACTTTTTAGCATACTATAAGGGTTTTCTTCTTAGCATGCAATTAAGGGTTTTCTTTTTAGCTTACAAAGGTTCTCTTTTAACCCTTTACCTCACAGAGCATGCGACTTTATAGGCAGTTGATATTCATGGACCAAGGTTACACAGTGCAGTTGCTATAAATAGAACACCGGTTACCTATCTGACTCCATACACATAGGTCAGCCTGTTCGCTGTTAAGCTGTGTAGTTTATGTTATATTAAACATCAATTTGAACCATTTTACATTTCTGGTACATGTCTATAATGTAGAGAAAAATTTATGAGCAAAATCTAATCATTATCGCTGTATAATTATTTTTCACGTAAGAATTTGTAATGTGCTTTAAAATCTTGAGAGAACTTGTTCACTGTCAAGCCACTGAAGCAGTTGTGACCAATCAAAGCTGCTCTTTCTCATACTTGATATTTACCAGTTCTTTGTTTACATCTACATCACTAAATCATCTAAATTTGATAAATTATAAAAACTCTGTGTTGCCTACATCAATATCAGAGCCTTTACCTAAATTACTGAAGCTTTTGTAGTAGTGATTCTAATCATGCAAACTCTAGAAAGTACTGAACGAAGTCAGTGGCCTCCATTTTGGAGAGTGGAGAATCAGGCCCAGTTACATTAAATAGCAGATTACAACTAGAGATTAAACAGCGCTCACATGATCTGACATAATGGTCATTCACATCAATGAATATAGTATCCAATATGGTATTTTCCATGAAGGTGGCGCTATGAAAACCAGCTTAAAATGGCTGATGTTTACAGTGGGCATCCAAACGCGCTTCCATGAGAACGGTGTAGAGTCGTCCAAACGCGCTTCCATGCAAATCGGGTAGAGGCATCCAAAGGTGCTTACATGAGGTAAAGCATTCAACAAACAATAAGGGTTTTCTGTTAGATACTGTAAGGGTTTTCTTTTTAGCACACTACAAGAGTATTCTTTAAAACATACTACAAGGGTTTTTTTTTTTTTTTTAGCACACTACAAGGGTTTTAATTTTAGCATACTGCAATGGTTTTCTTAAACATACTACAACGGTTTTCTTTTTAGCACATTACAAGGGTTTTCTTTATAGCACGCTACAAAGGTTTTCTTTTAAGCACACTATAAGGGTTTTCTTATTAGCAGACTAAAAGGGTTTTCTTATAAACATACAAGGGTTTACTTTTTATGCATACTTAAGAGTTTTCCTTTAGCAGATTATAAAGGGTTCTTTTTCAGGATTCTGTAAGAATTTTTTTCTTTTCAAAGACTACTATTTACACACAATTTTCTCATATAAAAACTGCTCTGTGAAAACCCTTCAGAAGTAACTCCTGGGTATGCATCTGTGACCCCAATTTTTCTGTTCTATGTGGACTTGGGATACGGCACACAATTTGACATAACAGGCAAATATGTTGAACAACTGACCTACATTAATGAAAGTGTTAAATGTAAATTCACATCATTTCGTTGTCACCTCTATTAAAAGTGTATGCATTTGTCTTGGTTTAGTGTTTTATGGCACAGCAGCACAAGCAGGCTATTTAGTGCCCAATGTAACTGTAATCAAGTGGTCTTGCTGAAAGACCACCAAAGTATTAAATTATAAGATTCATACCCACACCCATTTGGTCACAAGAGTAGCAGACAAGCGCTAACCCACAGTGGCTCCCATATTTATGTATATATATGCTATGTAACGGACTAAAGGGACAAGTGTTTATTAAGTAACCCTACTGAAATAATGCATTGTTCTTATTACAAGCAGTGGGATTTATTCGAAACAGGCATGTTCAGAGTTAACTGCTGTACATCAACGGTTGTCAGCCGAAAGATGGTGATTGTTTATTCTCATCATAATGCCTGTTCATCAGATTGGTTGTACAATATTCTATTTTAACTTGTCTGGATATTTTCTTCTGAGGAAGGTAATTTGTATTATTTACTCTGATATCAACTGGATTTCTGTCAAAGGACAATACTCACTGAACATTTACCAAAAACCTGACAAAAGACATCTTCATAGCTCTTTTCAACAAAATCTTTTCCTTTCACGAATTCTTTCACAACTGGAGTCATTCAGCAAAAGTCTACACCACCACACTTTCTTTCCCATTGTCTCTGAAAGAATTTGTGCCAGAATTATGGTACAAGAGACCCATCTTTCGGTCATGCCCATATTTTATTCAGTGCATTTAAATCTCTTAGCACTGAGGTAAATCTAATGTGTGGTTGGACAGACAGATGGAGAAGAACAAAGTTGCCAAAGTTACTCTTATGTTCAGACATTAAGATAAAAGATGCACCTGGCAAAAAGGTTACACTGATTCTGCATAAACCCCAAGTTTTTTACTTTCTTGAAAACAAAATCCTGCTTGCCCATCCAAAATTGAAATTATTTTTTCCCCATAATATAGATCACAAACTTCAAATTGTTCAAAAACTTTGCAGGTGTGCATGTTTACGTCATGCACAATATGCATGGATGTGCAAGTTATTTATCACTGTAAAATGCACACACAACAGCAACACTACCCTTTTCATTAGGACCAACTAGACATCATATGGAACCCCATGTTGATATGACCATCCATTCAGAAAACAGCTATAACAAGATTTTCAAGATGGTAAAAATGATAGCTATATTGGCCATCAGATCAGCATCATTTTCATTTAGGACGCACTAGACTTCGTAAGATGTCTACTGGTAAAACCCAATGTCAGTATCACTTTCCAGAGCATCATCATTAATGTATTAGATATCAGAATGACATCATTTTCATTGAGGGCCAACTGGACAGCACAAGATGGGATGGGGTTCATCCCATAAAAGCTACCCAACTATGGAAAAACTGGGTGAAAATATTACTTCCAGTGAAAGGAGCAACGTAAGCCAAGATAATGGACAGGTGATAAATGAGGACCATAACCAAAAGAAAGTCTTCACCCCAACAACAGATCTCCTCACACAATAAAACTCTAAACAACACAAAGGAGACTAAGATGACTTGGGCATGCATGCCACATGCAGAGGAAATGCCAAGATTTTATCTAAAGCAAAAGCTCCCCCCCTTGTTGCAAAAATAAGGGGGAGTAGAACAAAAAAGAGGGGGAGGAGGAAACAGCCATAGTTCAATATTAACCTAACTGTCAATATTCATCTCTCTTCCCGCTCCACTCGGTTTGAGTGCTACTGAATCAAAGTCTTTAAAAGCTGTTGCCTTTAGTTGCATAAGCAATAATCTGTTATTTCTGAGGTTAATTTTGTTCCTTACTGGAGTATGAATATTGTTCTGTGCAGAGAACCCCCTTTCATAGCCTGATGTTTGAAGGGGCATATAGATAGCTACCCTGTCCAGTTGGAACAAGTTTGAAAACTGTTCTTAATGGTTATGTAAAATTTTCTACAGCTCACAGGCATGGTCTTTTTGATACTTCTGCTTCAAAATAAGATTTTCACTAACATAAGCTCTGCAAAAGTTTCACTTTCATGAATCAGTGCTTTACCAACTACTATACCAGATTTACTGTTCAACAATGTTGTATTAGGATTTCAAGTCAATTAATCTCCTAGTCTAATTGTTCAGACAGTGGTATTTTGATGAAATATCTTTACTTCTTAATTTCAACTTTAGATTCTTATTTATTAAATTTATCTTAACCTTTATACTAGGGCTGCATGGTTTTGTAGCAAAAGATCCCAAAAGGCTAAATTATGACAAGAAAATAAATGAAAATTGCACCCTATTTTTAAACTACATTTTAATTCATCTTGTTAGTCCATGGTTAATACAGGTAATATATGACAAAATTCAAGGACTTTTCAAGGACTTTATTTTGATTTTCAGAGAGTCTTATATCTGAACTCACCATAGATATCTACATTTGGAACAACCTTCAGACTGACTTGTGGCTCATGTAACTGCATATTCCTCTCCCAATAAAGTTTACTAACATAGGTACAATAAACAAAAAGTCATACTAACAAAAAGTTTATTAACAAGTTCTTCCTCTGTACTTAATTTCTCTTCAGCTCCTTGTTCTTAGCATCCAGCTTATTGCAAAGACCTTCATAAATTCCAAGTTTCTCCTCAGCTCCTTTTCTATTAGCATTGGCCTGTGCAAGAAGTTGCTCCTTTAGTGTCTTTTCTGCTTTTAAAGACAGTTCATCTGCTTTCTTCACAAGTATTTCATAATCTAATCTGGCCTGCTATTTTCTTCTTTTCAGATCTTCAATGTCATCAAGAACATGCTTTCTTTTCCTCTGCCCAGACTCAGACTGCTTCTTTTCCCTCTCCTTCTCTAAATAAGTTTCATACTTCTGTTTTGCTGAAGCTGCACTTACAAGCTGATTGGTGATTGGAACATTCAGTACTCCTCCCACATTTCTAACATAATCACATATAATCCTCTGTGCAACCACACTTTGCCCCTTCAAATTTTCACACTCTACTTCCTTGTTCACAGAAAAGCCATGCTCTACTGTTGCTTGTCCATGGGAGAAGGTCAACATGAGCTTAATCTCCAGCAGCTTCCCATACCTAGCATCTGACATGTGCTCCACGAAAAATTTGTCCAGTCTATCCTTGTATGGATCAAAGTCTGTAAACTTATCAGTACCAATAACTATTATACTGTCCAGAAAGTCATTATATTGTTGCAGGATGACTTCACCATCAAGTACACTGATTCTTTTTGTTGCAATAATCAACTTCGTAAGTTTCTTAAATTTGTCCCTGCTGAGATTTGTTATGTCTGGCCATTTCCCTTGGACACAAAGATACCATATTTCTGACCAAAGAATAAGTGATTGGGGATTTCACAGTAATCTTTTTCAACACTTCAATCACAAATGCTATACATTCCATTCTGAACTCCATTACTTCCTTTTCACTCGTGGTTGCACTTCTCATCTTTTCTTCAGCTAGTAAACCGATGTCCATCTTCTTGTATGTCAAAAGATTGGTCTTCTCTAAATCTATCCTTAGCAACTTTTCTGGTGTGGTTGCCTGGTTCAAAATTTCAGGCTTGACAACTTTTCACATCAAGCATTTGATGACTGTAGTCAAGTCATCCATCATAAAAGGCACCATGGGCTTATCTGTTTTGGTAGTTAGCCAGGAAAAGCTGCAATATGGTTGCAATGAAACAAAAAAACTGTAGCTTTGCTCTGGTTAGCTTGTCCTTCACTGCTTAACTTGCTACATCAAATGATTTCTTGGTAGGTTTATGTTAACTGTTTAGACTGAACTTTCTTGACATCAAGTTCAACTGAATCCCACACCTGCAATGCTCGCTGGGAAACGTTTACGTTTTCTAACCATCTATGGTCTACAAATTTTAGCGGCATGATTGTATTGCCAACCAATTTCTGGTAATCTTCTCTCCTGGCAGGTGAATCTTTAAAAAGATAGTACAGACTGCGCAGAAGTGAAGCCATTCCCCATTCTGTAACAAGTGCACCTGCCTTAAATGCATTATGCAAAGTATGCAGTCCACATGAGCCAATATTAATTAAATCTTGGCCATAGTCTGTATTTATCTGTCGTTGGATAATGTCTAAAACTTTCAAACTCACATTGGGCCCATCCATACTTGTCTGCACCATGTTGTGGATATTCAAGTGGTTCATTGTTTCTTCTCTGAAATGATCAACTATGTCATCAGCTGTAGCATGGCCTGCAATCAGAGAGGATAAATATATATAAATCTTCACGAACTGCCTGGGTCCATGCTAAGTAATAATTAATGTACAAATTGTCAATTTATTTATTTTTAGTTCATGCACTTCATTATATATGTATGTATGATTTATGCTCATTTAGTTTTTGTTTTTTTTTATTCACCTATCTTTAGTAATTCCAAGGAAAATGTGAATACAATCAATACTTCTGAACTTGACAGCTGATGAAAAAAATTAAAAGAAACTAAAAATAAAAATAAAATAAAAATAACAATAATAAACAATATACTCACCTAAAAACTGTCATCCCAAGTATCTGGTCACAACCTGGTTTGTCCCACCATCCCAGAATCTGACATCTATGTCCATCTGCTTTTCTCGCATTTTCTTGTTCAAGGATTCATCAAATAGAATCACAAACACACCACTGACACTTGACAGAATTAAATTTTTTAAGGTGTTCTGCAATGCCAAAAACACACAAGATGTTTTCCTTTCTGCACACGAAAACTTTGTAGCCAGCACACTGTCTGGGAACACAACATAAGAAATGTCAGCAATATGTTCATTTGGTTTGTAGGATGCATGTGTGACCACAGTAGGCAATGTCCATGAAACTTCTGACTTCAGAACATCGTGATGATGACTGTGTGGTTGAAGCTGCATTAGATGGGGGTGGGGGTAACATCAATCCCATCATTAATTTATCGAAATGCAACTCTATCTTAGATATAATGTCAGTGTCTCTGGCACGTCTTGATTTTGTGTTTTTATTCCAAAATAATACAAACTCATCGCTGACACTGACGCTTCACTTTTCCAGTGGTTTTATTGCACCTTTACGGTGTGATTTAAGAGCACACTCACCCATAGCCCCGATGTCTATAACTTTGTTGCACACACAACACAAAGCTTGACCACTTATAGGAGCCTTTCCATTCATGATTAAAAACACACTTCCCTGGTGGCATTTTCATGTAGAAACCAAGGCCACGAGGTGCAATGTAATAAACAGAAAGCCGCCATATTTCCATTCCCACAATGCTGCTACAGGGAAATCTTGAGTAATCTCCCTTTCCTTAGTTACCAACCAAGCCACAGAAAGTAAAAGGCATATAGTTGAGCTGACATTTTCTGCAGTTTTTCCACCAAGGTTTCCTTTTTCTAAAAAAATTGTGGTCTTTTATTTTCTTAAAAAATTCAAGCACTTTTTAAGGATTTTGCTTATTTTCAAGCACTTTTTAAGGACTTTTTCCCACCGACATTAAAAATAAGCACTTTCCAAGAGGATTTTCAAAAAATAAGCACTTTTCATCCAACAGTTGAAAATTCAACTACTTTTCAAATCTCTGTGAACCCTGTAGTCTGCATTTTTCTAAATTTAATTTCAAAATACTGTTGTAATGAGGGGTTGACCCACATGCCCTGTTTCTGCACATTCACCATGTACAATGGACTCGCATTGAACACCATTTTGGGGTTCAAAATCACTCACTGGTCTCTGTTCAATAATCTGATATACATTCCAACTTTAAAAATAAATTGCCTTCAGTACTATCAGCCAGTATTTGCCAAATGAGATTGTCCTCTAAAGATGAAACACACTGGGAATTAGGGATTTTCTAGGTAGCTCATATTATAAATGCACATTTCTTAAGCATCCTTGATGCAAGATCTAAACTATGAAGGAATGCTGGTTCCAGAGCCAACTGTGCCAAACAAATTTAGTTTAACAACCATTCACGTCAAGCTGAAGAATCCAGATGTGTAAACAGTTAAGAGATGATATGATACCACTATCTGCATGACTTGGGTTGCAACAAGCACTTTAAGGGTGAACAGCTGAATAAAATTACTACTCAGAGTATATTTTCATGTGCGCAACTTGAAACTGATTTGCAGGCAGGAATTCTCATGCATGACTGGTCTCCAAGTGTAATAATTTGTACACATTTTGCACTATGTTTACAAACAAATACCCTGACAGCGTATCTGTATCTGCGACTAGAAATGCTACCCAGAACAGCCTTATGCTGGACACCGGACAGGAAGCATAAAAAGGGCTGGCCCATGGAATGACGAAATGATGAAGTAGAGATGAAGGCATGAGGCCTGAAGAGTGAATCAATGAATCAGACATCACAAGAACTCTTTTGGTGAAAACCCATGTCAAAGAGGTGCAGAAATGTTGCCAAAATCAAGTCCATCGACAAGCAATTAAAAAGTTTACTTCCATGTATAAAACACCCACCTGTCCCTATTTGCATAGTTAAAAAGAATAGTGGAACTGTTAAAATGTTAACTTTTATTTAGATGCACCATTTAAATGCATGCTGCATGGATCTGTGACATATATTGGATATTTCAACTCATAATATTTTTGGACTGGTATTGGTCAGGGTCTACAAGCCTAACAAGAATGCATTCTTGGTCTATAATTAATAACGCCTGAAAGAATGACAATGAATTTAGCTCTGGATATACCAAGCCATGTAGGAGTAGCAATAATAAAATTGGGCTAGCTAGACGGACAGGCTATGGAGAACAGACCATTCCATAAGCTCTTCAGGTTCATGGCCAGTAGCACTAAAAGTTGGCACAGAGACAACCCCTGTAAATGTACAAGAATGCTGATGTGGAGACATCTTCACACTATGAAATAATCATCAATTCAAATAATTCTAGCCTTTGGTGTAGTTGGTGATTAACTGCAACTTTACAACAAGATTTTCTAATTATCTGCAATGATAACCAAATGGTATGCAAGTAAGGCTGCTAGTTTTTTTTTTTAACAAAGGTAAATGTTAGCATGACCATTGGAACAAAAAAATTTTTAAACTTGTTAATCCACTTCCATTACAGTACTGACAAACTGTGGCAAATGTGAGTAGTTTTCATATAGGATATTAATAGGAAAATTAAAGTCTTCTTAATTAAGTCTGACAAGAAGTAGCAAACTCTGTGTTTTTGTTTGTTGAATGCTATTTCTAGAAAATGCTACTGCCTGAAAAATATGGGCAGATAAACAGTCACTGGTTCCCTGACCAAAACCTACTCAATCGAACATGAACCTCAGATCCAGAACATGGACATACCAGTATCCGGATTTCACTGCAAAAATTACATTTTGCAATTATTCCTCATGTCTGCAATTTGTGGGTCATTTCAGAACACTTTTGTCCACTCGTAAGGATTGGCAGGTCCAAGATGGTAACAGTGAAACCAGACTGAAATGACTTTACATTTGTAGAGAAGCAGTATTAATATTTTAATGTTTTTGGTTGCCATACTGGATGTCAAAATAGCACCATTTTAATTTAGGACCAACTATACACCATAAGAAGTCTTCTAGTGGAAAAACTCCATGTTGATAAAAACATCCATTCAGGAGAACAGCAACATCACTTTCAAAAAAGACCATTATGGTGGCCATATTGGACATCAAAGCAAGTAGCAACAACAAACTTGGCAGAGGGCAGAGTGACACCGTTTGCATTTAGGACCAATTAGATATCACAAGTCTTTTGGTGAAAACCCTGCATGAATATGACCATAATCTCATCTCAAGGAATGAAAAGATTTTTATGCTATATGCCGTGATTGCCATCCTGGCAACAAATTAGTTAAGGATTTGTCATAGGATCAGGATAGTCATACCAAAGACTTAGAAAAATAGTACTAACAGCTGCCTCGCTTGGCGCTCAGCATTAAGAGGTTAGTGTTAGGACTGATCGGCCTGGTGTCAGGATAATGTGACTGGGTGGGACATCATGCTACATGTCTGTGGCATGATGCCCCAGTGCTAGACATCACTACAAACTGCCACACTGCAGACATTGTAGTGAAATGACTGAAAAATTGTTAAAGTTACGTTAAAACTCCAAATCACAACAACACCACTAGTTTAGGACCAACCATCAGCTCAAGTCTTCTTGAAAATGAAAACCTATATGACCATTCATTCAGGAGGAATAGCAGTAACAAGATTTTGCAGGTGTCATATAAGCAACATTTTCGTTCGAGACAAATTAGACATCAGAGGAAGTCTTTTAGTGACAACCTCATCTTGACATTACCATCCTCCTGGAGATTTTCAAGACAACCACAGTGGCAGCCTTACTGGATGTAGGAACAAGCTGCAATAACTGTGATGAAGGAGAGACAATGTTCCATTCCATAAGCTGGAACAGTCATCTCTCTTGTTCAGAAAAGCTCAAGCGCGGGCCAAGACGAAGATTTCACTGCTTTGACTGGTTATAGAGTTTCTTGATGAAACCTATTTGTGAAAAGTCTTGACCGAATTAGTAGAGACTAAGATGTTCTCAGTTGTATCTGATGCTGTTACCCACAGCTCTCATCAAGAAGCAAAAATGTGTGTGTGATTTGGATTTCTGATGTAGTTCTAATTTTTCAGTCATTATCACTATGATACCTGCAGTGTGACAGTTTATAGAGATGTCTAGCACTAGGGCATCAAGCCGCAGACATGTAGCATCATGTCCCACCCTGACACCAGGCCAACCAGTCCTAACACTAACCTCTTAATGCTCAGCATCAAGCGAGGCAGCTACTAGTACCATTGCTATAAGTCTTTGGTTCGACTAGTCTGAAGTTCAAACCCGCAACCTCCCACATCAGAGGCAGACGCTGTAACCACTAAGCCATCAGAGCAGTCCAGAAGCATAAATTATTAGTCAGCACAAAAGGCAATAATGACCTTGTTTCCATAAATTTTGTTTCAAGAACATCCCCAGAATTAAACTATAGCAAATGGTAAAGTTAAAATTCTATAAAAGGTATACAAAACATGAATAAATCTCTTTGAAGAAACAAAATCAAGGAAAGCTACTCAGATCTTGTTATCAAACTAGTGCCTCCTTAGAAAGGCAACATCAGTCCCAACATAACCATCAGTATGTGGATGATGAAAAAGATACCAGATTTCAAGTGAAAAAGAAAAGGATTTCAGAAGCTTAGGATGAGGAGGAAGATAACATTTGTGGAAGTGGAAGACAAAGGTGGACAGCGAGTCGGAAAAAGCCAGAGGTGGTATTCATATCCACTGATCATACTGGTCAAAAGGATGAACCTGTTGCTGAGAACTACAAGAATTTAAAAGACTCTGGATAAACATATTTATTCTGAAGAAGAATCAGAATCTTTGAGTTTCTCAAGTTTTAAATAGAAAAGGTACATAAAATTTCTTGTTTCGTGACACTTTATGTCTGAAATTTTACTGCTTGATTCAATTAAAAAATCTGGTGAAAACTGGGTACCTATTAATTTCCTTTAATTCCTTTACTTCATTTTTAACACTAGAATAAAATAGTGATGGTTTCAGATGAATGTTATGGAACAATCCAAAATTTTAATGTATTTACTATTAACCTCTTGGGGACTCCAGGAGACTATACTGAACCTACACTGGTTCACAGGGGTTGTGAACAAATTAAGTAGATGTCAATACCCGATACAGAAAACTCATGTTCAAAAACTTTTAGTTTTCTGGTATTTCGTCAGAATGAACAATTTTCACAAACAATTTTCAACATTACCACATGAAAAAATTGTTGGCAACTCTGCATCATTCTAATACATTATGTGACAATTTCTGCCGTTTACAATCAAAGGTGTGCATTACATACTGCTATTATGTACCTTATACAAAAAACCATTAAATTGTCTTGGAATGTATCAGATGGATTGGGTGGGGTGAGGTGAAAAAATAAAAAATATGCATTCTCA
>JAECUM010037169.1:0-22229 GCA_016617855.1 Megalonaias nervosa
CACACACACACACACACACACACACACACACAGAAACAAACTTATCTGGAGAAAGGTGGAGGAACATATAAGCGTTTTTCATACATACACACAATTGTACAATGACACTTAGACAAACTGAAAAGGGATTAAGGGGAAATATAGAGTATCTCTTATTTTAATACAAATGCACAATCACCTAATGATAGTTAATGACAATCACTAGTACTTACAACAAACAAACACACAAAGCTTAATCCATGGATTTACGAATCCACTTGCCATACTCCAGGGACAAACTCAAATTCGGTTCGGGCAAGCTCAAATTTGTAACTAGCCCGCGGGCAAGTTCTCAAAATTGTGAAAGGGTCCGATAAATTTTATTGAACGTCGATGTCTCTGTAAAATACAACAACTCTCTGCCAGCTGATTTACCTGTTAGGGTCGTGTCCAGTTCTTAATGCTTTATGTTCTGCAAGTTGTATACCCTGCGATCTTGCCACAGTAACGTATAAATATCCTTTATTTAGCGTTTATATGTAGTACATTCTTCTTCTGTATACCTGGCTACAGTTTCTTTCTTCTACTGTATGTATCATTTCCATCTTGTAGTCAATATTAAGGTTAGTCTCGCATTTTCTCGCACAGAAAGCGGGATAATAAGAATATTTACTCTTTATAGCAAGTTTTAACAAATAATGATTAAAGATTTATATTTTAACTTTTCAGTAACCTTGTAATCGTAATCAGGGATTCGCCGACTTTCAGGTTCTAAGCTGACCCCGGGCAGTTTGTCGTTGATTTTCCAAGATTGTTTTGATGCAAGTGTCCATTTTATGGCGTTTTGGTATTAATTGCTAAAGTGCAACTCGTAAGACTTCTTTAACAGGTGTGTGTTTGGAAATAAAAGGCACTCGTATCTAACGATTAACTACAATCGAGGATTTCGTTCAAAGAGCATTGAACGGTGCATCTGCCTTACGTTGGGTCTCAGTATGTAGTGAGAGAGCAATTGAATGAAAACTTTATATCACGAACACGTGTCATCATGAAACGATCACAAGGCTCAATACCAGAAGTAAAACCACTGCGACATCGAGAGTGGTATGTGTCGCTCGACACAATGTCTAGCAGAAGTAGAAATCTTCACGATTTTGATGATGTAATGATTGGTTTAGATCGTCCAAGAGTGAACGTTGTTCTGTTTCACCCGAGTATTATTTCCATATCCAGCCTTTGAGCAATGTGATTCCCAGAACATTTCGAACGACAGCAAATATTTACACTGTCAGACCAAGGAATTTTGAATCATTAAGTCAGGAGTTCCTACAGAGACCTGCTAATTTTATCACTGACTTGTTTGATTCTGTGTTGGACGAATAGAAACTACAGTATTGAAGCAGAGGATCGAGATCGATGGCAACCTTCTATCACACATTATGGATCGACAAGTAGTTTAATATTAATTTATATGTGTATTATATT
Organism: Megalonaias nervosa; assembly: GCA_016617855.1. Classification (NCBI taxonomy): domain Eukaryota; kingdom Metazoa; phylum Mollusca; class Bivalvia; order Unionida; family Unionidae; genus Megalonaias; species Megalonaias nervosa. The sequence continues at coordinate 1,465 of JAECUM010037169.1, forward strand.
TATCGTATATAGACAAAATATTTGTGAATTTTGGTGTAGTGTTAACTGCAATTGGACATTAGACGTCGACAAATTTTAGCGCGGGTTTCTCATAAGGCCATGCTCAATCCTATTCGAAACTGCATCTGCTATTTCTGCCAGAAAAATGTATGTCTCGGGTATATGACGGCGCAGTAATTTACATATAAATTAATACATGAAATAAAAAGTTCGATCATTCTTATTTTTTCGGTCTTTGTTTCATAAATAGTCGAAGTGATTCGAATGTCAGGGATCGACTTACATTCGAGGTACGGATGATTGACCTCGAAGTTGCAAATGCGTCCCATCCATATTAAGTTTCCTTGTGACCCCTTAGTTATCGGTCATGTTAAATTTCTATAGGACATGTATAGCCCATGAGAATCGTAAGTTTAAACAAAACTGGCCAAAAGAATTGCAAATAAAAAATTCCATCGCTTGACTTGTATTGCAGAAATAAATGAATATCGTACCTAGGATTATGAGGTGCCTAAGTCTAATAGGAGGAACGTTACAAAACAAACTTCCTTGTCTGTACATGACTACTTTTTATTATTCTGATTGACTAGCAGACGACCAAAATGGAATGTATTTAGACCAATGTTTTAGCTACCATTTCTTTTTTGCAGGAGGATGGGGGTACGAACGGGGATAATTTTTTCTTTTACCTCAAGATCTTTTTTGAAACTAATGTAATGGACATATGATGTGTGTGTGGGGTGGGGGGATTAAACAGAGCAAGTTTTATTTGCAAGTTATTTGAGAACTGAAAATATTTGTCCAAGATGTACCACTCTCCCCAAATTGAATAGTCAGCAGACCCTTACTATGGCATCACATTCCCTGCAAAAAAGGCATTTAATTAAAGAAACTAATATTTAAGTTCTTTCACAAATCTCTTGTACTTTTGAAGCATTACAGATGAGAAAGTAAGAATAAATGCAGAAGAACTCATCAGTGCTGATGCGCCATAGATACGATGTTAATTTTTTAAAAAAAATAAAAGATAGACAACTAAAAGTGTACAGAATTACAGTTTAGGCCTAATAAAGTGAATCACTGAGTATATTGGAACAAGATAAATGGATCTGTATTAGTGGGCTTTGTCTGTAAAATCTTTCAAATGCCTGTTTCTCCAACATTTTCCATTCCCCTGTTAAATTTCCACTGAACCCAACTGAAACTCTTTTTTAGTATAAAAGTACACGATGCATGACACCAGACTTATAACTTGTAACATTGCTTTGACAAAATGTATCAACATAACAGAATAAACGACAAAATATTGCGAATTTCAGTAAGGCTTTTGTTTGTAAGTTAGCTGCAATGTTAATTTCCATAGGGCACCATTGTGTCATCGGTCGTGTTTTCATAGGATGCTATACCCTCCCAAACGTAATGTTAAATTCACTTAGGGCCCCATACCGTCTTATCCATGATAATTCTCCCTTGATCCATCTATGTTAGCGTTTTACACCACCCTATAGTGGCCATTCCATGTTAAATTTTCATTCGGCTCCATAATACTCCGATAGCTACTATCTTATGACTAAGCACCGACAGGTTTAAATATCCAGTGTCTATTTGGATAAATCACTGAATAAGGCATTATGTGTGTTGTCAAGCTTCCCTGGTCTCATGGTTGTCCTCAGACAAGTTTGATGACATCATATACATAAGACAAGACTTTATTACACTCAGGTTGTAAAGTTTAAATCGTATAAGGTATATAAGCAGAATAACATGAAATCCTGAAAACATATTCTAAAATCTGCATATATTTGTTAAGAGTCTTACGTTACATGTATTCAATAATTGATTATATTTATAAGCATTAGTAAACAGATCGCGAGTATAAAGAACGTTGTCAGAAATAAGCAATAACGATATGAAAACAGCAGCAGAGACTTGTCTAATATACTTTATTGACTTTCCGTATGTATGAGCACGTAATTGATTGAGTCTATTGAATTTGTTTTCTGGCCAAGAAAAATAAGTTGCATATTTTGTAGCATATATCGCTTAGATCATTTCCAATTTTCTTATCTGCAAATAGTGCAGTATTGTTTTTCTAAAGTTACGCTGACCCGTTGCCTTGATATATCGCAATAAGATACATAAGTAGCACACCTGGAGTAAAGAATGACAATTACATTAACATCAATGTTCTGTTCTGCTCATGCTACGAATGTGACAAATGAGTACAAACTAAATCGAAAGTGGATATACATGCATGAAACACGACACATGCGATTTCTAAAAATGTTTTCTGAAGAATAAACTCTCTTGGATGTGCTCATGTCTTCTATAATGGCAAAATGCGATACACGCTTTTTACACCCATCCCACAAACACCACCACCACCACCACCAAAGCCACCGCTGCTGTAACAAGCACTGACACCAATCATTGACATACAGAAGCAGACACGTGACAGTGCAACTTTGAGAAGGTATTTCCTTTAGTCTTGAACGGATCCGAGGTAGCTCAGTTGGTAGAGCGTCAGACTCGTAATCCAAGGTCACGGGTTAAATTTCCAAGTTTTCCCCAGTTAGTTGCCTTGTTGTGACCTTGCGAAAGGCACTTGCCTTTCATTTCCTTAGTATGATATGGGCAATAATGTTGAAGTGCCTTCAACACCAACAAAACCGAACCGTTCCGCCAGTGTTGATAAAGCTGGTGCTATTTTGCGAGAAGTAAAAATTGCAAGAAGTTACACGAGATAAACTCATGCGTAAAACCTGTAGACAAAGTAAAGCTGTTTGTTTATATTTAAAATATCAGTGCATACAGCTGTAAATTAACATAAGTCAATCATCAAAGATGGTATTCTCTTCCTCCTAGATCGCATACGCCTATAAAATTATTGTACATTATTTGTTTGTAAAAGTTAGGTGCCCTAGCGACATTTAGTGTAATTAATTCTTGTCGTGTACGAGTTTTGTCCTTTTCCAAAACATAAAGTGTTTTATGATCGAAAATAACACAACTTGCCACACAGAAAATAAAAAGCGAGAAAATCAAATAACTCCTGCCTTCAAATTTAATAATTTATGCAAATTATTGATTTCTTTATACATTGATCTCGTGCAAATACAAACTGTTTTTGACACGTACAGGCTTTCACGATGGAATTAGTTTTCTTACCTTGAGGTTTTTGTGCGATGTATTTCACATCGATTTATTTACATTTTCGAACGAAATCGACATGTCCATATCAACTCGGCTATTTTTGTAATATGCTGTATTGGCTATGATTCATGCGATTCAGCCCAAGTAAATCAACGTACATGGTTGAACAGGATCAATCAACAGTACATGTTTGCCTTTTGAACCATCATACTAGACTCACTCAAGTTCTGTCTTCTACTACTTTAAGATAGATACTTGTTTACCTTTTCTGCAGTTTTCATTTACAGACCAATAAAGAAGTTGTTTTAATGGTTATTACAGCCATAGATGTTATGTTATTACTTTTATCAGCTGCTACATACAGTTTAGTCCACATCAGTTATATAACTCGAGGCTTTGTTGTTATGTGATGATACCAATACACAAGTAAATTTGTCCCCATAATCCTTCGTAAATAGCACAAAAAGTACCTTACCAACTTAACTCAGTAAAGCCAGTGATGGTATATACTATATGTATGTTTGTCTCAGGTTAAACTAAAGTTTCGAGAATACGGAACACTACATTATCATGCTCCAATGGTGGGTGACGAATTATTGAATCTGGTGCATTTCTACTGTCGATGTATAAGCGCTAATCAGTGGCATATAAACAGCAAAAGCCTAACAATTTCATGGGTATAACTAACGATTACAAGAGCACAGCTAAATTCCCAAGCAGATTTGAGAAAGATAATTGGTGACCCATTATATCTAAATGAATTAAATTTTGAGGATACTTACGGGGAAGATATCAGAAAAAAGTAGTTTTTGTTTACGATTACAAACTTACTCTTTGTAAGTTATATATAGTCTTACTTAAACTACCTATCCGGGTTGACATCAACTGAAGTCAAATAGATTTAGGTATCTATAATTGCAAAGTCACACCGTTATAGTTCTACATATGTAACAAAGTCATGAAATAGAAGTTGGGATGCTGCTTTGCTCTAGTTATTCGTTCCTGTTATACCTTATCGTTTAAATCTGGGAAAAATGAATCCAATTTTTTCATTCTAATGATGAAATAAAGAAGATATTTTATTTTATTTCATTTTCAGGACTACCCAAAGAAGAGGCTAACAATTGAAGATGTCCTACTGGCCCCCAAAACACACCAGGTCGGTCACACACACACACACACACACACACACACACACACTCTCTCTCTCTCTATCTCTCTCTCTCTCTGATATTTATATGGATGCAATATACACATAATAAATATATTTAAAAAATTTGCAAGCTAGTGTGAACGATGACACTGAAAATTCAAAACTAATACAAAAATAAACATGTAACATTGTGGCATGCAATCCTATTGTGTCATTTTTGCGAATCATATTTTAAACATATCGAATGATGTATCTTTAATAATCCATAGGCAGGTCGTAAACATTCGGTGTGCACCCTTCTCCTTATTTTGAAACCATCTTGACTAATCTGTGTCTATATATATATATATATATATATATATATATATATATATATATATATATATATATATATGTATATATATATATATAGCGTTCGCCTCGTTGAGGCAAAATTTATTCCCCAAAAGGTAGCCCCACGTATCCCGTCCGATCGATCGTTATTACATATACCGGTGTATTGCTATGGGCTGTGTTTCCTTGGCAGACGATTTTTTCCAAATGCAACATGAATATTAGTCCATGACAACACGGCCATTAAATTAAAAGAGGATATAAATACTAGGATTTGTCTTTGAAGGGAAGGTAGGTTGATGTTTTCCAGTTGTTATATGTATTTAGGATTTGGCAATCAGAAAACATTCACATCAACTTGAATGTCCGTCTTTGGGGTGGATTACAATGAACGTTTTGTATATGTACACAGTAACTACAAATTCTTTTTACGAAGAACAGTTTGATCTGTTTGAGCAACAAAAACAAAGCAACACGTTTGTACTAGATCTTGACATTGACACCACCGTCGCTACCGCAGCAAAACTGACATGCTTAGACATGCGAGAAAAAAAGGAATGCTTTAACGACTCATCAGTACATTCTGTTGAAGCAGTTTGAGTACCAAACTTAGACTTTGTTAAATATAACAGATGTGGATTTTTCATTCTTATGACTCATTCTATGGCAACCCCTGCCCCCTCCCCCCCCCCATATAAACTAAAACGAACGCACATGTTCAGGTTCGTTGTTACATACTAATAGTATAGAATGTCAGGTGTGCATGGTCGTAATACTAATATATCAAAGTTGTACACACTTCTAAAGATTTTACTTAAATGCTGTCCTACTGTTTGATGAGACCACAGTTTTTTGGGGGTGGGGGTGGGGTGGAGTTGTAGTATCTAAAGTGGTAATAAGATCTGTACAGAGAAAATGTAACTGTCGCACGAAAGAGTCACTTTCCTTATTCGGAATATTCCCGTTTGTAAATCAGAGATGTAACTGTGACTTGTATTATCAATACAAATGAAGGTAATAAAAGAGATGTAATTGTGACTTGTTTTATCAATACAAATGAAGGTAATACAAGAGATGTAACTGTGACTTGTATTATCAAAACAAATGAAGGTAATACAAGAGATGTAACTGTGACTTGTATTTTCAAAACAAATGAAGGTAATACAAGAGATGTAACTGTGACTTGTATTATCAATACAAATGAAGGTACAACAAGAGATGGACATAACCGGAAGAATAAGGATTCTCTTTTTTAAAGTCTAATTTTCGTCGTTAAACTCATTCTAGACTGGTGTTTTTACTGTAGCAAACTGCTGTCAGAACATATGGTGACTGAGTAAAGATGATGTAGTGTTTTAGAAGTGCTATATGGTAATATTGGTTTTCCCACTGCTGAATCAGCATTTTAGAGATCTGAGATAAGGCTGACAGATAAGGTGCTAGATGTAGATCTGACAAGCAAGTCAGTTATAGTTTGTATGCTATGGAATAAACATGTGTTTGTAGAAACAGGTATTATCCTCTCTCATTTAAACACCCCAACCATTACAATGGCGACAGGGATGGGATAATCTTCTCCTGTCTCTTGGAGTGTTTCGAAAATGTCGTTTACTTCCTCTCCTGCATAGTGTAAACGCAATCAATGCACGTCGACGTTTGTGTCTCTAATGTCCATTCCGATCAGAAGGTTATCAAGTCTTTTCACCCACTTCTTCCATCGGACATCAGGTGCATTTTAATTGACTGAGAATGGCGGGAAAATGGGCAAATTTGCTGCCATTATCAGAGGTGTAGACTTTCACTACAAGTGCACGGTAGCAGAGCTGTAATAATTCTCGGAGTAGAATGACACAACTGTCCTTATTCATCCCTTGTTATTTATCCTCAGCCTTTCTATTCGCTATATCGTACAGCCATTACATTTTTATAATCCCTGGTCCTGCAAAAGAAATGGATCTGTTTCATGTGGTTCTGATCTCATTGTGTAATATTTTGTCAACACAGTATTTGTGAAGTATTCATTAGGCTTAAAATGAAACTCTAATGTAAAACTCATAGGATCATTTTCAGTAATTATAACTTTGACAACCTGAAGGTGCTGAAGTATAGACTCATCATGTTCCTGAATCATGTCTGACAGCATGTCTACATTCTTGATTATGGTCAACCAGAATTGGAGTATTCCTTTTACATCTTCATTTTCTTCATTGCTCTCCTGTTTCTTCTCCAGTAGCGTCACTGGGGAAGGTGGGGGTGCGGGGGGTGCAGACAGCACCGGGTGACACCATCAGAGGGGGTGACACCAAACTGACTGTCTATATATTTTTTTTAATTCTTGTGCAGGAAGGAAGTCCATGGGGGTGACACCATCTGTTACCGCACATGATTGTCTATAAAATTTTTGAATTTTTGTGCAGAAAGGGGGTCCATGGGGGTGACACCATGAGTTACCGCACTTGGTGACACCAACCCTAGTGACGCCACTGTTCTTCTCTTCAACCTTCACTTTGTTCTTTACCTCATCAGCTAGTTCCTCGTCTTTTTCATTTGTACTTGGCCATTCACATTCTTTATCTGTTGGTTCTTGACTAGAGGTCAGCACTGACTTCCTCTTTTCATTGTAGCTTGTGTACTTCCTGATAGAAATCTGTCTCAGTCGTGGTGTACTCAAACTGCTGCTTCTTCAAAGCCTTGATTCTCCTTTTAACTGCTTTGGGAGGGCTTTGAATGTAGCTTGTTGGTGAACCTACAAGACTACCAAGACGCTCCTGCATTATGTGACCCATATCCAACATCAGACCTAACATTAAGAAGATCATCACGAGTCAGAAAACCACCAGACTACCTTCAGGATTATGTGTGTGCAAAATAATGCAAAACTTTTAGAATGCGTACCACATACATTGTATTGTATGATGTTTTACTTATAAATAGTGTAGTGTGTTATAACTGTAAACTGTTGTGTAGATCTAGATAGTTAATAACATTAACATGTGTATCTCATCAAATAGCAGTGCAGTTTAAAATGGTGAATTTGAACTCATCCATCAATCAAAACCCAGAACATTATTAGGACTTAGAACTATAAACTTACTTTGCCCAGCTCTAAGTTGACCATTTTGAACAATATCAGAAAATCAAGACGCAAATTTGATTCCACTCACGGATTTATATTATATGAATTTATGTTGTTAGGAAATGTATTATTATCATTATTACTAGTTCAAAACATACTGAACTGATTTTCAATTTAAAAACATAACTTTTAAATCTGAAAGTATAAGAGGTATGTAATGTTTTAGAAGCAGTGATATATGGTAATATACCCTTTCCCACTGTTGAATCAGCCATCTTAGAGATCTGAGATAAGGCTGACAGATAGGGTGCTAGATGTAAGTCTGACAAGCAAGTCAGTTATAGTTTGTATGCTATGGAATAAATATGTGTTTGTAGAAACAGGTATTTTCCTCTCTCATTATAAAACCCCAAACATTACAGATGCCCTCAGATCAAGGTGTCGATTGCAACACTGTCTCTTGAAATAGATAATGTAGCTATTAAATAAAATGGATCTGAGCAATATAGCCATGTGTCAAGTGATATATTACCCCGTTGTAGGGCCGTTTGTCGTCACAGATCTGTCAGCTACTGTTTATATTTTAGTCAGGGCGTATTCTAGGAAGCGCCATTGCGGAATTCACTCTAATTTCTAAACAATTTATGCCAAAAACGAATCAACCGTATGCCCCCCAAAAATCCAGCATAATATTTAGCAGCAAGAAGGGGGCTCAGACCAAAAAAAGGGGGTCGCCGACCCCCCAAAAAGCGGCGTCGACCTTGGAGGACCCCCTCCCCCATCAAGGCCCCAATTATATAATCTGGCCTAAGAAAACTCAAAGATAGTCCACAACAAAAATGATGTGAATACCACCAGCCAAAAAAGTCACCATTCTACAATCGGCCCTTCCCCACCCCCCACCCCCAATCAACTTTTTTTGTTACAAAATGTCAATCAGAGCCTTGTATGTAAACCTGGTTGGAGAAAAAAAAAATATTAATTAGCAAAAGGATATGTACTGATCAATGCTAATTTGTGCATGGACACCAATATAAGCTTAATGAAAAATTACTGGCACTGGTTGCTGTCCATTTTGACCTCAATGGAAAATTACTGGGAGCTTGTGTCACGTGTACATTGCGAGATTTTCTCCCACTCTGGTCTAATGTGACCTCCATGGAAAATTACTGGCACTGGTTACTGTCCATTTTGACCTCAATGGAATATTACTGGGCACTTGTGTCATGTGAACATTGCGCGATTTTCTCCCACTCAGTATAAACAAACAGTCTATCATATCAAGCGCACTTGGAGAGTCATGCGTGATTTTCTCCCACTCAGTATAAACAGGCAGTCTGTATTGTACATGTCGTCTGTTGAACGCGTTATATAACTCGGTCACGGTGGCAAAAATACTATAATCAATTATAATCTTATCCGTGAGCCTGCCCAGCTGATAAGATTTTAAATTAAAAAAAATTACATTTGTGCTGTTACTGATGGATTTTATAAGTGATTTAAAACAACGGCGTGTGGAGAGGTGTCTGTTTGAATGACCCAAGTACAACTGCATGGACCCAGATCTGCCATCGCATAATGCTCCAGTAGATCTGTAACCGTGTATACTTATACCGTGTTATTTTTAGCTCAGCTCAATACGTCATGGGGATTTCTATGTTGTGAGTGGAATATCTGGTATTCCAACACTTTATTGTAGGTAAAAAAATACGTTACATTATTGTATACTGACCAGTGATTTGTAATTAAAACGTTGTTGTAATAATAATAATTAGTGATTATGCGCTTACTAAGGAATCTCATATGGCTAAACTAGCCCAACAACGACTAGAGGCAATTAATAAATATATCCCCATCCGTGATTTTGTCAAACAGCAGCCACAACAGCGTCAGGAATCTCAAGTGGAATTTACAGAAGGTACAGAACAGTTATTTAAACCAGTCACAAAAGCAACTAACGGTCTTCTTCAGTCGCTATAACAAACCGCTAAGGCAACTGGAAAAATAGCCGAAAGAAGGAAACAAAAAAACTCCAACAGATTCTCCGAGAACTTCAGCTGAAATAGCTGCTGCTCAACCACAATTACGACAAGAAATACAGCAAGCAGTTGAGGGTATCGATCAAGCCCGTGCTGAGATCGCTGATGTAAGGGATTTTGTTGCACCAGAGCCAGAACATATTAAAAAACACCACCTACCCAATTTACCGAAGAAGGGTTTATTTTCTTCAAAACTTCACGATAACCCCATAGCGACTGCTGCATCGGGATATTCAGCTCGTAGTACTTTGTTAGACCCAGAGACCACTGATGTTTAAAAAAAAAAATGGACTCGTTTGGTGTTTCGAAAGTACCATTGTATAAGTCAAATCAGCGATAAATATAAGGATGAATTTGAAAAATTTTAGAAACAAGTCAAAGAAGCTAAGAAAGCGCCATTATCTGGAGATATGTTATCGCCCGAAAAATCACCATTCAGACCACCTCATATTGATAATGATGCAACCGGAAGTGACCTGGCCACTAGCGATGTTCAAACACATCGACGTCGTAAGAAACAAACCTCTCCAGTGATTCAAGATAAACTTTGTCCCAATAACGTCCTCAGCTGATGTTGATCGACTAGAAATTTTGATTGGTGGAAGACGAGCCAGTAATAATTCCCAAGAAATCATCAATGAAGCAGCTGCTGTTTGTCAGCGTTTATTTACCGGTGGCGTCATGGACAGCAGCGTTTATCGAGCACTAATAGATGAAACTACAGTGATTGATCAATTAGATCGGTGATAACAAAATAACATGATAATACACAATGCCCAACGTGGACCTGAAAACATCAGGGTGATAAGTTCACGATTACCGGTTTATAAAGCGATCTACGGAGATGGACTCGGCGATATTATTCAAGGTTTATTCAGAAGGATAGCATAAAGAACTATTCCGATTGTAAAACAATTAGGAATGAAAGCCATCGAAGTTGTTCTTAATAAGGGTATTGACACTGTTGGTGATGTTGCTGGTAAAGCATTCTCAGCGATCAAAGACAGACTCTCGCGATTAGTACGACGAAAACCACAGCCAGTAAAATTTTCCAGCACTGATGTGATGCCAGCAAGTGTCAGTAAAATAATAAATCAAGCTGCAAATGAGCTGTTGAAAGAATTAGCTGGAGTGCCGTCACTGACAAAACAAGCCACCGCCGAGATAGAGAAAAAACCTAAGCACAAACCTAATAGCGGGTACTGGTCTGGCCCGTCGTCGTCGCGGATCAGCCTCTTATTGATAGGTCTGAGAACATCGTTTTAGACAACAGCGAATATAAATAAAAATGTTCAAGCGTGCATCTGATCCAGCATTTGACATGGATGTACCAGTACTCAAGGATGAGTCTGAACGTGATTATCAATATTATTCTTATGAAGCACGAGAACCAAACCAACGTGGACGAATCGAACTACAAGTACAAGATACATCCAGGTATTTCCTGCCCGCCGAGGCATTTATTGAAGTTCAGGGTAAACGTGTGAAAGATGATAATACAGCATATGCTGCAAACGAACGATGTGGATTCGTTAACAATGGTATTATGGCGTTGTTTAACAGTGCCAGATATATCATTGATGATAGAGAAATCGAAGCATGCCTCGATAACGTTGATGTTGCTACAACAATTGTCGGATGCGCCCGATACAGTGATGACTATTCACGGTCCGTCCATGATGTTCGCGAAGGACATTACTGACCACCCTAACGATAGGCAGTATATCATGGTACAATTAACACAGGTTAGCTCCGCTGATCCACAACCAGCTGGAATGATACCTCGACCTACCGCTCCTTTTGCGACACTGCAGAGTACTAATGCAGAATAAAACTTAGGATTCTCAGCAGGTTAACACCAATGGTGGATTTTCGTGTGTGATACCACTGTCACATACCTTCGGATTCGGAAGACATATTAGAAAAGTTATCTTCGGAGCCGAACATACGGTTGCACTGGTTCGAAAGGCCACAGACATCGATTCAATCTGGCACGCTGCGATTGGTGGCGGTGGTGCTGTTAAAGTAACGCTAACAAAACTAGCATTATGGATGCCAACAATGACTCCATCAGGGAAAAAAGATGCACAGTTTTTATCGTTCATGGACAGTGGTGGTAAGTCAACGCTGTCGTGGCTGACAATGACCACAGACACAGTTCCAAGCACAGCAGGAACATTTTCATGACAGATCGCATCACAGCAAGGAATTTCAGCACCACGACATATATTCGTGGCATTTCAGCGTGCCATCAGGTATAACGATCAGACAGCAAACCCAACAGTGTTTGATAGATTAGTAGTGTCTACGATTTCGCTGAGGATAAATGGACATCAAGAACCATCCGAAGACATAATACTGAATTTTGACCAAAATAACGTTGCACGGGCGTATCATAGTTTGATGAGATTCATGGAGCGTGATCAGCATGTTGACTCGGGCGTGCAGACATCTCAGCGGGATTTCTTGATGTTGTATCTGATCTATTATTTCTCACTGGAACATCTGGATTTATTCAGACAGTCAGTCGTTGACGTACACATGTGAGCTACTGTTGACCCTGCGCCATCTGGTGGTTACAGAGCAATCGTTGTTATATTATCAGACAAAACAATGCAGCTCGAAGATGCAAAATGAATCCCACACAGTTTTGCAGATGTAATCAAGCATGTACGTGGAAGTCACTGGAAAAAATCATCGAAGAGCACACGACAAAACAAAACAAACAAAAAAAAAAAAAAATAACGCAGACTAATTATCGTCATCGACAATGTTGTATATGCGGTGTCCTCGCTGGTCGCTGGAACAACGACGTTAATCGTTAATAGGTACGTTATCAGCGATGCATGTGATATCGACCGTGATTGGAATCGGTGATGCTGTTGCTGTCGGCGTTGCTGGTATCCTTAATATTATCGCGATAAACAAAATATGTGCCGGTAAAAAATTACATGAACACACAGAAATAACGTGGGCGGCGACGAATGCATGTATAAATATATCATCGATACTGTCAACGGGGTTAAACGACGGTGTAATATCAAACAACGAATTTGCTGCAATTAGTGATATTTATTATCGCTATCACAAGAACGCAACCATACCCGCGCCGACGTTGCTAACACCACATTTAGAATCCGCGGCATCAATAATAATGACTGCAGAAATAACTACCAGACTGGAGCAGATTATCGCTAACACAACGCCGCCGACAACAATAATGATATCAGCAACGTCAACGCAGCCGGAATTCGATATTGGTTTTCCAACTCCGATAAAAGTACCTAATGGTCGGTCAATTGAGATCGCACAGGCACAATTACGACTGTATTATAGTTGGCCAAATGTCAGAGCAAAATCATTTGGTGGATTAGGCGCTAACAGTTCACTGGTATTCGCGTATAAGAAACGGGATCGGTCAGATGAACTCGACTGGAACGTCGTTGGAATTCCAACAAGACTATATCAAATTGAACAAATCAATGATGAACATCAGCGTAAAATTAAATCTATAACGGGTAAAGAATCAAACATCGCTGTCAAAGTAAATGAGCCAATGCTGAGTGCCGCCATTGAATTATCAACGGCCGATTACGCCGTTAACATATAAAAGTCGTCGATCAGAACTGTGCTGGGATGGCCGCATAAATGTTTTTATTTTTGTTATTGGTAGCGGAATGCGCTATTTTTTGGAGGGGGTTCATAGTTGGCCGTTTTATGGTGGGCCGCTACGGCCTGTCACATACATACAAACTAACAAGTAATTCTTTAAGCAGATGACCATCTTGCTCTGTCAGACGGAATTTTATTCGTGAGAGCGAAGGATTATGACATCGGAAATATACAGGATTAACGGGCACTGACACAATCAAATAACCCGGTGGGACATCTGGAGAAAAGCTATAAAGAACATTATCTCTGCTGGATAGACATATCCGCCTGTGATCCAGGCGCGGTATAATTACCATCGACTGCGGCACATACGAGATTTACATCAATCGTCGTAGTGATATTAACTATACCCGGTTATACATGACGACCGCCGCCAGAAAAAGAATATCTGGAGGGCCTCTTATTTTCTCCCATGCTGTATATATCTTTGGAAAATATTCGTCATGATCCGGCACCATTTTATCGGTATCCAACCCTGCGGGCTTGAGGAGGTAAAGGGGAGCTAATTATTAATGAGCAGTATATATCCTGCTGACTTTTGAGCCAGGCGCGGACCTCCCACTTATACTATTTTGTTTGACAAACGCCAACAAATTATGTCCATCGCGTGGTGGGTTCGAACCGGAACGAACTTTCCCAAAGCGAATATCGACTAAACACCTTAACCGTATTACTGTCGCTGATGTCAAAGAAAATATTATTTTAAGATATATATTAAGAGATGACAGAATACTTATAATTCTGTAATATAACAAAATTTGAGACTCTGTTATAATTATAATTCTGTTACTGTAACAGACAGAGAATTTTAATTTTATTGCACCTATGAGGTCATGTGATCAGTTATAAATAAGTGCACCTGTGAGGTCTAAGCACGTCCAGCCATTTTTCATACACGGACAGACAACATTTATAATTCCTCACACGTAGAGAATTTCTCACTGAGAGAATTTATAATTTCTCACAGACAGACAGATAGACGGACAAACAGAAGAAGTTATAACCTCACACGTAGAGAATTTCTCACTGAAAGAATTTATAATTTTATCAGTACTCGCGCAAGCAGACGATCTGTGCTATAGTTTTAATGTGTGCTTACTGCCTAGCCAATAATGTTGTTATTGATCGATTTAAAACAGGTATTTGATTAGTGTGTTAGGATGCTATATATGTAGTTAGTCTGTCTCTATTAACCAGGTAAAATTTGCATGTTAGGTCACTGACACCGAGATTATGTTGAAAACTGAACGCGAAGCATGTTACAGAAAGTCGTTATTTATTTAAAAACAACCGGTACATTATTTACTTGTAGTAGGAGTCAACCAAATATTTTATCTAGACCAATTCGATATCATTTTGCTAGATCGTGTAAACAGACTGTGATAAATCCATATGGGGTTTTTTGAGCATCTGAAAAAAGCCCCTAAACTTATTTATGTTCATGTCGCCCGGGCACCAAGTCTGATGAATATTTCGCATATGTGTGTCAGTACCGTTAAAAATAACCGAAGAATTGCAATTATCTCTGATCACTTTGGGGATTCGAGTGTACCGCTGTGTAACGTAAATAACGTCTATGTTTTTATGTCTGCCTCATGAAAATATTCTGGCTGGATTTGTTTGTTTGTCAAGCATGGCATCATCGTGAACCTCAAGATTATTGACCCACCCCTCCCACATTAAAATCTTCGATGGATGGCGCATCATTGATGTCAGTGATAAATTAAATAGCACCCGTATCGCTCGAGGTTTCATTGAATTCCTTAAGAACATTATAACAAGGTTGGTCATCCACAGATGGTGTCACTAAATAAAGTTTGTCCCATTTGAGCCACCTCATTATCAGGTTGAGCAACAACTGAGTTTTTCCAGACCCAGACGGACCAATTATAATGGCTCGAATAGAATTTAGTAACACTGGATCATGCTTGACCGGTGATTGCTCGCATGACGCTGAAAAGTCAATCACGTTCATGTTGTACGAATATAGTATTATTTATAATCATGAGTTTATATTGTGTTCGATGCAAGACGGTAACAGATACAACTGGGCTAAAAGCAGCAGCGACGAAAAATAACAGGCGAGCACTTATAGGTAAGTGTGTAAAATGCGGTATACAAAAATATAAGTTTGTACGTGGTAACACGGTGACTGGCGGTGATATTGCTGCGACACTTGGAAAATTCCCAGGAACGCTATGGGCTAAGTAGCCGGGGGAAAAACAGCTTACGGGATATAATTATTATGATCCTAGAACCCGACTTGATATTAAACTTGATGAAAAAATCAACTAAAACCAGGTGAATTTCCAGTAAATGCGATTGATCAAGCGTGCCATACTCATGACATCGTATATAAAAATAACGATCTGCAACAACGACATTTCGCGGACGTCAAGCTGACTCATACGTTGAAGTCGATAAAAAAAATTTAAAAAAAACGAGAATCACTGCTAACTGGTTGAGAAGATCAGCGATGAGTGGTATGTTATCAGTGGGCGCAGACGATTAATTGTCAAATAATTAATAATAATGGAATCGATTGATTATAGTCCAAGAAGGTACGGAAGGGTACAGCAGCGATTAGCAAACTCGCCGATGCAGCAGGCGTCACCACGTGCTGTTGCGCGGATTGGTGATCACGACAGGCAATATGGCAAATTTATCTCCCGCCGCCTAAAATGGTTCAGCATGGACGGTTTGATGTCAGCACACCCAACGAAGTTCATCAGGCAGATATATTGTTTTTACCACATGACATCTTTGGCACATCACGTAAACAGCGCACATGTAAATATGCGTTGAAGGTCGTCGACGTTGCAAGCAGATATAAGGAAGCGGAACCGCTATCAACTAAAAAACAGCAACTGAAGTCGTGGCCGCGTTTGAACGAATTTATTCACGTGGTGGCCTGCGATGGCTACAGTTGCTACAGGGTGAACCTGGCAAAGAATTTCTCGGTGTAATAACATCGCTGATGCTACAACATAACGTTAAAATCAGAAGCCGCCACACCGCGTTACATCGTGATCAGACAATCGTTGAACGATTTAATTTTAATCGAACACTTGCTGAGCGATTGTTTAGACATCAGTACGCCCAAGAATTATTGAGCAAGGACAGATCCCGTGAATGAGTTGTGAGACTACCTCACGTGATAGCCGCTTTAAACAAAGAAGTCACGCGTGAAATTGTTATGAAACCCATCGATGCAATCGTGAGGAAACACATCCCGCGCCTGAGTGACTCTGCAACGTGACAGTCAGGTATTTATATGAACCTGGTGAGCTTGAGGGCGGTGCGAAAAGAGCAACCGATCCCGTCTGGAGTGTAACCACACATACAATATCCAGCGTGGTAAGATCTACTGGCAGGCCTGCAATCTACAGGCTAGATTCAACAGCTCCTCAACGTGGATTTGCACGTAAACAATTATAAAAAATTCCTGAAAATACACAATTACCAGCAAGTTGGATTCACGCTAGCACATGACACTAGCTAGGAGGAGCTTGCTCCCCTACGTCTGTTACATTCAAGATATGTCAGTGCGACATTTTCGCGTGTGTGGCCTAGACTACTATCGATTCTGTCAACGGTAAATTGTCAGCAACCTCTACGAAGACTTCAACGATATAATTAAGAACGAGCTTTTGTTGTATATCTCTTTCTGGAATCTTTCCCGTTGATGCTCAAGGTCTACGTTGAAGTGAATGACGGACATTTATTCGTGATACAACTACGACATCATTAGAGCGCCATAAGTTCCAGAAATCCAACATCGACGTTTCGGGAATTACACTACGCGCTATCTCAAGCTGAATCCTGTTCGGCTGAAGTCTAATTAACGTTTTCAGCTTACGTAATGATTCATCGCTGTAGCGGTGGTCGTACAGCATTTCCTCATATGCGTCGAATTAATATTTTTAGCCAATTGTGTGGTGTTTCTCCTGTAAACGGTGGAGGTTGTCCCTGATTGCCACACATGATATTTGCCGTGTTTTTCACAGACAGCCAATCAAGAAGGGTTTTTAGCGTGTCTTTTAAGACCATGCATATTTCATCCCAAATGATGAATTTAGGAATATATTTCTCACCTATCTGCATGGGAGTCCGGGCATCATCAAGCCATCGAAAGTAGCTGTGATACTTGTATGACTTAACTCCCGGCTGTTTCATCTCTCTGGCAAGTCGGTGAGTTTGCGTTAGCACAATGATATCTGAATTTCTAAATAATTCTATCGCACGTGCTATTTTACCAGAACCACCAGGACCATTAAGATAAACCGTTTTATGTCTCGTGATTGGATCATTCACTTACGGAGACGATGATGGTTCTGCTAATTTATCTTTGCAGTAATACACCGTAGGTGGTTTAACGTCAGCCGACTCAAGATAATTACGTATTTGTTCACGCTTTATTCTCCAATGACCCCAACGTGGACTAGCGTCACCGGTGGTGCAGCCGCTAGCGTCTTCGTCACCGTCGATAAATTGTTTCACAAGGTCCATGCGCGATCTACTTAAATAAAAAGAATTCGTGGCGACTCTAACAGCATCCGCTGGAAACCGGTTAAGCATCGATAACAGTTTTATTGATGAATATGCAAGCATTGAAGATCTCAAATCAGTAAACTGTGGCGAGTCACCATCGTAGTAGCTAAGGACTGTGCCAATATTTATACCGTTGTGTAAATTTGCACTTCGCCGTGACATCAATACATCCTTTGCCACCGTATTTGCGATCACAAAATCTAGTTCTGCAGTGTCAATAATTAATCTTGTACAGCGACGTTTGCTATTAGATGATGCGCCAGCGGTACATTTTCCAATATTTTTTCTGCATATATCTTTATCAATCCGCGGTAGCCAAACTGTTTTCTGTGGTTTGTATGATATTATTGCCGTAGTTACAGTCAGCGATGTAAGAATCTTAACATCAAGCATATATCGTAATAGCACTATTCGTGTCCAACCACGTTGATTTTTTTTTTTTTTGCACAGCAATCATTGAGATTAACACTGGTATGTGGTTTATTAAAATGACGACCAAACCAGATAGATATAACCGGATGAGTATTTGCTGAAAACTCAGATGATTCGATCTCGGCCCATCCAGTCAGATTGTAATGTCCAGGCAGTGGACCGTTTATTGCTACTCTGGTAATTTCGTGTGTTGGATGACCGAATCGTTCAAAATACTAATTACAATCACTATATCCAAGAAGACTAGCCAGATAAAAAAACAACATTATCAACAGAGATCATGTCGGATGGATTATATTTTGTATTTCAGAGACCACCATGTCCAAACTCGACACAAGATTGTGATATATCGTCGATAAATTCCTTTGGAGTTGGACGCCATGAATTTTTGTGTAGTGCTGTATGAGCCAAAACGGCTCCATTATGGAACTGGGGCCTGAAAATGTTGATTTTTTTTTTTAAAATGTCAATCAGAGGTTTGTATCAAAAAATGGTTTTAAAATGTACGTTTATGATCAATAAAGATAAATCTTATTTTTGGATTAAACTGCTTTGAATGATCTGAAGTAGTAATACCATTTGCTACTTTCTATACTGAATCTCGATGAATATCAAAATATTATCTTACAGCTGTCATTTATGAACATTCTTTTGTTTCTCCTGTCTCTGAATTTATTGATTTAACTGGGTTCTGCTGCTTATAGACCCACAACCTAATACATTCTATCACCTCTAAGAAAAATATGAAATGGAAGAGAGAATAGAAAGAAAAAAAAACAACAAATGAACGATATTCAGAGGTACTGCACGATTTTACAGACAGTCTCCGTCAACGTAGATCGATCCGAGTCACGCAAGAGCTAGTTCATGATATCATGACAGAATGATAAAGAAAACAATATTAAACGTACTTCGTGAGTTTGAGGTTGTTGGTTTCCCAATATTTCCCAGAACTTTAAGACAGTAGTCATTGTCACTGAAAGGGTCTAAAACGCGCCAATGCCACGAATACTTTTTCCCTAATCATACCAAGGATCACATATCTACAAGACTCTGATAAAGTAAATCATAACCAATTATTAGACATTATTATGAGGGTGGTCCTAAAATGGTTGATACCAAATCATTTGTAGATTCCATTAAACTAGCCGGCCAGAAAAATAATACCTCTTGATCCAAAATAGAAAATAGAACATTTTAGTTACTTGTTTCTCATACATATAACTTTTTATTGCCCTTTGGAAATATATTTTCTTAAAAGAATTAATAAATGTATGGCAAATTCTGGATAGATGTCGGTCTTGTTTAGCATATATAAAATTTGATATTAGGTTCAAAAACAAAGACGAATTCCTTGAATTTCATATTTGGATGAATCTTAATGTCAAAACTGGACAATCTAGTTTATGTTATAATAAACTTAAAATTCAATGTATACATTTTAAAATTTCAGGGGCTTTTAAACTATATAAAAGTCTACAAAAATAAATTCGTTATCAATATTGATGCAAGTAGCAGTACTCATTGGAACCCTTACCTGTTATACTCTTATTAATCGATACAACGAGCTTGAACAGAATTTGCAAAACACTGATGTGCAATACTTATTGGCCAACCTTTATGGTAAAATGGAAAACAAAATTTGATAATTGCAATGAGAATGAACAGGGCAATATGCTTTTAACTAAATGTTCTAAGTTTAAACAGTTTCAAGCTAAGATTTTAGGCAGATTTTTGCCAGCAGATAATTTTAATGGTGATATCAAATAGAACATTCACGTAAAAGCACAAGTCCTATGTTCTTGACTACTCTGCCTTCCAAGCAGTACATGGTCTAGGGCAGTATCACTGCATTAATATATCTAAATATGTTTAAATGCATAAATGGCTATAATTACATGCGCATGTAGGGATGTAAAATTGATGGATGGATGGATATATAAACGCATTCTATATAACTCACTGAACATCATTTCTCAGCTTGTATCTCGCACCAAACTGACTAAGAACAGCAAATAAGGAACGTAATCTTAGATCTACCACTAGTAATGAATTCCAAATTCCGTTGTCGAGAAATAACCATTTCAGAAACTCGTGTTTTACATACCCATTTAATCTTGTATAGTTGAACTGGCGTTAGATAGATGTTCAGTTCATATTTCCGTATCACACACCCAGATTTGAACTACTATAGTGTCTTCTTGGACGTCCGTGCATTGAATCAAAATTTTACAAATCCCAAGTTGGTTTGAATTTTCATTCAAAGTATAAAGCTAAAAATATTTTTAAAGTTTAAAAGAGGGGTTTTGCAACAAAAACAAAACCGCAAAACTTGATTTGTCCTGAGTCGGGGGGG